>SNQN01000394.1:114335-134867 GCA_008642245.1 Bassia scoparia | reverse complement strand
GCATCTGCTGCGTTTCCCTAGCAAAGGTAATGGTTTAGACCTCCATTGTTCATCACATCTATTAGCGGGCCTGGATTGTGTTAAGGACCGTTCTAAGCCTAGTCATGGGGACCCTCTTGGACACTCAGAAAGGACAGTTCGAAAACGTAAGCAAATAGACTCTAGGCTGGCTGGACTGGTTCTTTTCCTTTTGCTAGGAATTCATCTAGTGTGACAGACGTGCTATGTGTTTTTTTTGGGTAAAAAGGACCTTAGATTTACATGCTAAACAAAAACGGTCATGTAACAAATTCATATGCAAGTGTCATTTTAGTGTGTAATGTCCAAAATGGGTTGTAAAACTAGAATTAGGTTTAGGGCCTTACGCACTGACTACAAAAAGCACAAAGAAACCGTAAAAAAATGGCCTTAAGAGAGCAGTTAACAACCGGTCTCTTAGCTATCAGGTGCTCTAGGGTAGAGACCGGTTGTAAATCTGCGGTCTCTTAAGACAAGCAAGAAGAACCGGTTATGTAAAAACCGATCTCTTAAATGACAACATATGGACCGTATCTGTTCTTATGATCCCCCTAAGAGACCGGTTTTTATAACCGGTCTCTTTGGTATTTGATTAATTAAAAAAAAAAGTACAAAGCATGGTGGGTGGTCCCTACGTACTGTACTTTAAAGAATGATAAAATCGAATGTAATTACAATACTACGACAAGCAATAACACTATGTTTATGTTACGAAAAGCAATATTTCTAAAATAACTTAAAACTACATAGTTCATAATATATACATAATAATTTTTAGAAAATATACTATATATGACTACTTAGAAAAAATATAACTTCTCTGAACAGCAGCCCCGTCTAGCGTCGCTAAGTAACCGTTGCACGCTACATCTGCCGTTGCGCACCACTGACTGCCCCACCGGGCCGCAACCTTGACCCGCCTCTCAATGCAACAAATGAAACTAATTATAAAAAACAAAAATCTGTGAAATATAAAATATTATGTGACAGAAGAATGAACTTCACAGGTGTGTTTGCACAATTAACAAAATCTTGTTAAGGATTTACGAAAGTGATTGTTTTCATCATTTAAATTGTTTTCATTTTAATGAAAATTGTGATTTCATGATAAGACTTCTACATACCATAATGTATCAATACAAATACTGACAACTCCAGCGAGCAGGTTTATGCTAAGTGTGTTGTTGTTTCGCTCTTTTGATAAAATCAATTTATGAAATTGCGAGAGGGTTTGCTTATGCGGATATTATATGACATTAATTCATTTACTTGTACATAAAGTGGAATAATTTGAGTTGCTTTAGTAAATGGGTCAAACTGATGAAGTCGACGACTACAGACATTTCAATGTTTGAAAAATAATAATAAATAATTGACCAAATAATCCAGTAAGACAAAATAGATCTCACCCACTGCCACCCAGAAAACACCCGAAATTGCTTCAATATACTCCATCTTCTCATCACACAATCCATATTAGATCATGACAAAACTCAAAATCCCAATAATAATAAAAAAAAAACAACGAATTCTCAAATCCAAATTAACTATAATGAAATTCCCAGTAATTGAAAAGGAAATGCAATATCAAAAGCAAATGCAATAAAGGAGAATCTGAAATCAAATCTTAAAATTAAATAAACAGAAAAAAAAATGAAAACCTAAAGAATACTAAATTTGAATAAGTAAGATTTCTGAAGAATTGAGTGGAAATCCCCAAAAATCAAAACAAAAGTTCGAAAATAATAAAAATAAAAAACCCCTAGAGAAAATTGAAAACCCATTATAAAAGAAACAAAAAAAAGAGAAGATAATAAACAAAAGCAAAGATAAACAACGTGACAGACGAAATGAAACAAGAACAACAAACAGAATCGAAAAAAAAGACAACGAAAATTGAAACAGAGAAAGCATATCTAAAAACAAAAAATAAAAAAGGCGAATTTATACAAAGAACGAAAGATCAAAACATACGTCAACGAAATATTGAAAACAACGAACAACAAATATGAAGATCTCGAAACAACAAACAAAGAAATCGAAAACATAACAACGAATGAAAACCAGATGAAATTCAAATCTAAAAAGCAAAAAAAAAGGAAATTAGAAGTTACCAGAATCCAGTAGTCCATTAATTCATGGTGGGGATGGGCATCAACCTTAAGAATTGGTTACATAGATAGTGCACCTGTGCTAATCTTAATCGAGACCCCCCCCCCTCCCCCGGTGTTGTCTTAAGTGTAGAATACACTTATACGAGACGTGATACCTAAACAGCGGATACTAATTGCCAACGACCTAAGTACCACATCATGTAGGATGCCTAACAAATGTCATCTTTCAGACGCTAGAATCGCATAACAGTTCGAGTATTGTTCACACATTACTAAAGGTAATAGCTTTAGTGAATTCCCAAGTGAAGTCGCCAAAAACTGTACAGGCGCCGGGGCGTCAACGGGTCGAACTGGGTCCGGTCCCTCTGCCCCGTGGGGTACAATTTGTTGATGACTCGATTTTTGCAAGAATTAAATTCTTGCATTTGCATAGTGTGAGTATGCATGCAGTTGTGTGTTTATACTCGAAACGAGTAGACGAAAGCACCACCACGCTTCTTTCGGGAAGCTGCGAAACCCGGTTTAAGCCTTACCTATAATTGCATAAAGCAAGGCAAAAGACTCCATGTTTGGTCAGGAACCAAGGGTATGGATTATGGGACAAGGGTAACGGTGGAGTAGTGCACTAAACCCACACCCCCCCCCCCCCCCGGCCCCCGCGCATCTAGCGGCCTCTACTCGGTCATTGCAAGTTCATTGTCAAAAGGACAACAACAAAGGTATTTCCGTTCTAACCCTAAGCATGCAAATTACTAGGCGGGTTGTTTCATAGAAATAGTTGCATATAGGACTATTTTTTGTAGCAACATGAGTTGTTTAAATCCGTATTAAAGGTGCCTAAAAACCAAWTTGTCCAAGAATTATTCTCTTAAGGAGTGAGAACATGTAAATTGTCGGTCTTCTTTAAGAGATGCTAATGGTGTGATTTGCAAGCATGCAAGCATTCAAGAAGAATTAAAACGTTTGCCTAAGATTGATTTTAAATCATGTCAAATAGTTGTTAATCAATATTACATTCTAATTTTCATAGAAAGTCAAATTTCTAACAAGCATGCAAAAGGGGGTTAAGAAATTGAGACATTGGCCTCATACTAACCTTGCAACATGGTGCTTTCGAWCGTGAACGATGCTTTTGAACCTTTGAAACCCTTAAGAACCTTTGAAGAACCCATAAGAACCTTAAAGAACCCTTAAAGAAATTTGAGATTTTGTTTGAAATGCAAAATAATTTGTGTGAATTTGAATGTGAGAGAGAGAGTATTTGATAGAGGGAGAGTGGAGAGAATTCGGCGTAGGGGTGCCATATGAAGTGTATGTATGTTATGGGAAGGTCGGGGCCTTATATATATAGGAAAAGTCACGTGAGAGGCAAGAGGACTTGCGCGTACCTGCGCCCAACTGGGCTTATATACGCCCAATTCTGCTTTCCTCTCTTGCGTGATTCTTCTTGCCTTTTTGCTCAGTTATTTTAGGAAAAAATTGATTTCACTTTTATTCGTGTCAGAGTCGTGCAATGGAAGCTAGGGTCTGAACTTAGATACCCTTGGGCACCAAGCCAAGTGGGCCCCACATTCTAGTATGTTTCGGAAGCTTCTGAAATGAGTCGTTTCGCTCGGGTGCGCATTTTTTCTTCAAAAATTCATAACCATTTTTCTAAAAGTGCAAAAATTATGAAACAATATTCATAAAATTCCTTGTAAAAAAATAGTGCATTGTGTTAAAATGTTGTGAATTTTGGAATTGTTTTTATAATTTAATTAATTATCGCAAAATTAATTAAATTGTTGAAAATTCCGAAAATTACCAAAAATGCTTAGAAAGATACAGAAAATTTTCGAAAAGTTCAAGAAAAATGCTTAAAAATAAGTGAAAATTATTTGGAAATTAAAATTTATTTTTGAGGGTGCTTTGGTGTTGAAAAATGTGTTTGGTGTAGTGAAAACTTGCCTTTTTAGGATTTTTTTAGGGTCCTAGCTCTCTCAATTCAACTTGTGTGTTGTAAGGGGTGTCTTATCATCGGCCTTCTTGGGCTAGGGACAAATGTAGGTATGTACAAGAGGTTTTCATGGATGACTTCACGATTCATGGTGATTCTTTTGATACTTGTTTGAAACATTTAGTTTTGTTACTTAAAAGATGTATAGATAAAAACCTTGTTTTAAACTCTGAAAAATGTCATTTCATTGTTCAACATGGAATTGTTTTAGGCCTTGTAGTGTCAGAACGAGGTTTAGAAGTGGACAAAGCTAAGATAGACACCATTTATTCTTTGCCTTTTCCTACTAATGTCAAGGAAATTCYTTCTTTTATGGGCCATGCAGGTTTTTATTCCAGGTTTATCAAGAAATTTCTCGGAGATATCATCTACTTTATGCAAGTTGTTGCAAATGGATGTTGATTTTGTGTTTGATGGGCTGCGCAAGAAACCTTTTGCAACTTTGAAGGAGCAACTCGTGACATCTTCAATCATTCAGCCCCCAAATTGGTCTCTTCCCTTTGAGATCATGTGTGATGCGAGTCATTACACCGTCGGAGCAATGTTAGGTCAAAGGGTGGGGCAAGCACCTAATGCTATATATTATGCATCTATGACTTTGAATGAGGCACAACGAAACAACTCCACTACTGAAAAGGAGATGTTAGTCGTTGTGTTTTCTTTAGAGAAGTTTCTTTCCTATCTTCTTGGTACAAAGTTCATTGTTTTTACAGATCATGCAGCTTTACGCCACCTTATGACCAAGAAGGGGGTGAAATCAAGGCTAATTAGATGGATCTTTCTATTGAGCGAGTTTGATTTAGAGGTGACAGATAAGAAAGGTACGAAGAACCTAGTGGCTGATCACCTAAGTCGGTTGGTACCTTTGAATGATCTTGAAAAAAATTGGGAGAAACCATGGAAAGAACKAATCCGAGAAGAGTTTCCGGATGAGCACTTATTTGCAATCACTCAGATTACTCCATGGTATGCTAATATTGTTAATTATCTTGTTTTTAACAAGTTTCCTTCTCATTATACTAAAGCGCAGCGTGACAAGCTTAGTAGTGGGATGATCCCTAGTTGTGGAAATATTGTGCCGATCTCTTGATCATGCGATGTATTCCGAATGATGAAATTGCCCCCGTACTTTAATTTTGTCATACTTATGCTTACGAAGGGCATTTTGGAGCAAGATGCGCTGCTCAAAAGGTATTGGATTSCGGTTTTTAGTGGAGAAGTTTAAGCCCTGATTCATATTTCTTTAGTCGTTCTTACGATCGCTATCAAAGAATTGGGAACATGTCTCAAAGGAATGAAATTCCTCAAAATTTTATACTTTGTTGTGAAATTTTTATGTTTGGGGCATTGACTTCATGGGACCTTTTCCGGTTTCATTTGGTTTTGTGTATTTTAGTGACTGTTGATTATGTTTCCAAGTGGGTGGAAGCAAAAGCCACTAGGGCTGATGACTCTAAAGTTGTTTCAGATTTTATAAAGACACATATCTTTTCAAGATTCGGAGTTCCAAGATCCTTGATTAGTGATAAACTTTTGTAATCGCACTATTAGAGCTCTATTGAAAAATTATCATGTCAATCACAAGACCTTACTGTCTATCATCCTCAAACAAATGGGCAGGCTGAGGTTTCTAATCYTGATATTAAGTCCAACTTGGAGAAAACGGTGACCCCAAACCCCAAAGATTAGAGCTTGCACTTAGATGATGCTCTTTGGGCCTATCGAACGTCATACAAGACTGTCATTGGCATGTCACCTTTCAGGTTAGTTTATGGAGAACCATATCATTTACCGGTTGAACTTCAGCATAAAGCATATTGGGCTCTCAAAAGCTTTAATATGAATATTGATGAAGCCAATTTACATTGAAAATTGCAAGTCAAAGAGCAAGAGGAAATCAAAAATGACTCCTATGATAACTGTCATTGGAAAGAGTTTTATGTTGGATAGAAAGTTCTCTTGTATAATTCTCATCTCAAGGTTTTTCCGAGAAAATTGTGTACTCGTTTGTTAGGGCCATTCATTGTTAGACAAGCTTTCTCTCATGGTGCCATAGAGATTGCTAATGWGAAAACTAATGAGGTTTTCGAAGTTAATGGGCAAAGGTTAAAGCCTTACTATGATAGCTTCATTCAAGAGCAGGGTGAAGAAATAAGTCACCTTAAATGAGCCGGTTTATTAATAAGAAACGAGGAATGTTGCGTCGTGCCAACAACGTTAAATAAATGGAGCTTCTCAGGAGTCACCCCTAGTTTATTGCTTTTATCTCTTTCAAAAAAGTTAAAATTAGTGTTTAGTCCCTTTGATTTTAAGGAAAGMATTCAATCCAATAAGTTCCACCCCTTAGTACCAAAGTGTTTTTGTTGCTTTTGTCTTCCCTTCTATTAAGCTTTTGTTGAGTTTTGAAAAAAAGAGGTTACACTACAACAAAAATAGTGGTTTTTAGACACATTGATCTCAACACAACTAACAAGTGTTGAGAAAATTTGGAGGGTCCATGTTTTTTTTTACATGTAATGCAACACATTTTAGTGTTGACATAATATAGTCACAAAAAAGTGTTGAGAAATTGTTCAATTTTNATCGCTATCAAAGAATTGGGAACATGTCTCAAAGGAATGAAATTCCTCAAAATTTTATACTTTGTTGTGAAATTTTTATGTTTGGGGCATTGACTTCATGGGACCTTTTCCGGTTTCATTTGGTTTTGTGTATTTTAGTGACTGTTGATTATGTTTCCAAGTGGGTGGAAGCAAAAGCCACTAGGGCTGATGACTCTAAAGTTGTTTCAGATTTTATAAAGACACATATCTTTTCAAGATTCGGAGTTCCAAGATCCTTGATTAGTGATAAACTTTTGTAATCGCACTATTAGAGCTCTATTGAAAAATTATCATGTCAATCACAAGACCTTACTGTCTATCATCCTCAAACAAATGGGCAGGCTGAGGTTTCTAATCYTGATATTAAGTCCAACTTGGAGAAAACGGTGACCCCAAACCCCAAAGATTAGAGCTTGCACTTAGATGATGCTCTTTGGGCCTATCGAACGTCATACAAGACTGTCATTGGCATGTCACCTTTCAGGTTAGTTTATGGAGAACCATATCATTTACCGGTTGAACTTCAGCATAAAGCATATTGGGCTCTCAAAAGCTTTAATATGAATATTGATGAAGCCAATTTACATTGAAAATTGCAAGTCAAAGAGCAAGAGGAAATCAAAAATGACTCCTATGATAACTGTCATTGGAAAGAGTTTTATGTTGGATAGAAAGTTCTCTTGTATAATTCTCATCTCAAGGTTTTTCCGAGAAAATTGTGTACTCGTTTGTTAGGGCCATTCATTGTTAGACAAGCTTTCTCTCATGGTGCCATAGAGATTGCTAATGWGAAAACTAATGAGGTTTTCGAAGTTAATGGGCAAAGGTTAAAGCCTTACTATGATAGCTTCATTCAAGAGCAGGGTGAAGAAATAAGTCACCTTAAATGAGCCGGTTTATTAATAAGAAACGAGGAATGTTGCGTCGTGCCAACAACGTTAAATAAATGGAGCTTCTCAGGAGTCACCCCTAGTTTATTGCTTTTATCTCTTTCAAAAAAGTTAAAATTAGTGTTTAGTCCCTTTGATTTTAAGGAAAGMATTCAATCCAATAAGTTCCACCCCTTAGTACCAAAGTGTTTTTGTTGCTTTTGTCTTCCCTTCTATTAAGCTTTTGTTGAGTTTTGAAAAAAAGAGGTTACACTACAACAAAAATAGTGGTTTTTAGACACATTGATCTCAACACAACTAACAAGTGTTGAGAAAATTTGGAGGGTCCATGTTTTTTTTTACATGTAATGCAACACATTTTAGTGTTGACATAATATAGTCACAAAAAAGTGTTGAGAAATTGTTCAATTTTTCACGTGATGTGCATGACCTTTCTCAATTTAATTACGGGCTTAGAGATTAAGTCAAATTAAACCCTAAAAAAACCTAAGTTAAACCGCTCTTTTTTATTCTAATAAGGCATTTACMTAGTAAAATAAACCTGAATTAAGTTGCAYTTCAATGGTTCTCCTTCAGTTCTCAAGTTCTTGTCAATTCAATCGTTCGTTCATCACTGATTCACTTTGATCGCTCATCTCATCATTTGTTCGTTCAATTGCGCTTGACCATCATGTTCATCTCTGAACTCGTTCAATTTAAGTCGCTCATCAGTTCTTCAAGCACGCAACTTGAATTTCGTTGAAGCTTCACTCGTTCYATTTCACTAGCGAATATAATTAATTAGATTTGTTCAATTTTGTTTCTAATGTAAAATTTCATTTTTTTCTTATAAATCCATTTTAAAAAGCGTATAGATAATTAGGGCTTGATTGAATTTTCCTTGTTTTTCTTGCATGTATGCATCATCTGATTGTATGAATTTTGATTTCAAAGAAGAATTGGGGCTTTGGCTATTACGGATTGTTCGTGGCTTTCTACCTTCTAGTTAGTTTTCCTAAACATTCAATTCTTATTTTGCTATTGCTTTTTTTGAATTCAAATTGATGAATGTTATCATTGTGAATGTTTGTTCTTATGGATATTTTAATTAAGCGGATCAAATAGATTAATTAAACCCTTGATTCTCTTGGCTTCCTTTCTTTATAAACCAAACAGTCAAAACAATGTTTGTGGGGAAAGACTATATTGGTTGTGGCTATGGTTAAAATGACAACTCTTGCTTGCCTATAAGTTCATTGTAGATAGTGTTGATATCGTCCTTAAATATCCAAGTCTCCTGTAAGTCCAAGGATAACATATCCATCTTTTCCATCAAGCCTATCATAACATGGGAAGAGAAAAATAAAATCTTATGAAGTCATATGTCACGTGTCGACAATTTCCTTGATGTTCAGGTGCAACTAGTCTTATGCCTATTTGTTCATACTAAAGAGAAAATTAGTGTAAATGTGTTCTACACCAAGCTAGGCTGGTTAGGATCAAACCTGGGTGAGCTCATTCCACGATACTTCGTATATAACTTTACAATGATAAAAAAAAAATTCTAATTAACTCTTAGCAAATTCTTAGAAAGGTAAGAAGAGATTATACGTTATGAGGTTGATAGCATAAATTTAAGGCTTTTGAAATATAATATGCATTCCTTTCACAGCTACAACAAAAATTAAGGCATATTTACTTGTGAAGTTTTCTATGCAATTCCTCTATGGGGGATGAGCAGAAACATGAAAATCTCATAAATTGAGTTGATGATAAAAATTTTCATTAAGTCAGTAGTGTAATGATACTAACCTAATTATGTTAGTTGCTTTTGATCACAGAACCATTACTTATGTGCATAAGTACAGTGAATAATTCTTAAAAGAGAGATTGGCCATCAGAAACATTTGAAAGGTTCTAATGCATAGCAAGTAATACTTAAAAGTAAGTGATCATTATGCATCATTCACAAAGGACAATTTGGGTTTTGAGGATGTAAACTGTGCGTTTTCGGGACTTTGGTTCTAGTGGCAGTTGGGGTGGGTACGGCATGGGGTTGGGGTGGGTTATGGTGTGGGGTTGGGCTTGTGTTCCTTGCAACTATAGAAATTTTGCTCATACGGGCGACATTTTAGCGACCGTTATGACCGAAACACTCGGAAAGTACTTACCGACCGATTATATGGTCGCTAAACTCTTAATTTTTTTTGCGAAGGTTGTAATTTTGGGTTCCTCCTTGGGTTAACCGATTAGCTGACGATTGTTTTTTTTTATCTGGGTCGTAATTAAATGCCAACTTTTTTCATTTCGACTTCATTCTACTTCACTCTCACTCTTCGACTCTTATAACCTAAAAGCCTAAACTAACCCGTGCTCCTCCATCTCTCACCTCTCACTCGGCGACACACCTTCCAAACCCGCGTCTCTCTCTCTTCTTTTTCTCTCACTACGTCTCTCTCTTCTCTCTCTTTCCCGCGGCGTTCCCCACTGCAACCACTCGTGGCTTCGCTGCCGTCTGACGATCCACCCCCACCGAGCGTTTCTCTCCTCTTTTCTCTCGACTGTGGTAAAGGGTTTATCTTGGCTTTAATTTTAGTGTTAACTTTGTGATTTGGTTTGTTTTAATTTGAGGGTTTAATTTATTTTTTTTTTTTGCAGCCACTGCTGCGCCGTCTATCTAGTTAATTTTTTCTATTTTTTTTTTTTTTTGAAATTTAGTTTAAGGGTTTTGTTTAATTTTTTTGACAATGTTTGTACTATGAATTTGTTGGGTTTTTAGTTGTGTGTATGATTACTTGTGGTTTATAATTGATTTCTTCTTTTTTATTTTAATGTATGTATGTATGGGTATTAATGTATGTATGTATGTATGTATGTATGTATGTATTATGTGAATGTATGTATTAATATGTATGTATTGTGAATGTACTCATAAATAGTAAGGTGAATGTACTCATAAATATGTAAGTGTGAATGTACGTATTAAGATGTATGTATGTAATATGATGTACGAAATATGTATGAATGCTTGTTTTAATAATCAATAATGCGTCCAAATTTTTTAACATAAAATTATCTAATGTTTATAAATAATAGAATTCTTCTTCAAATGTATTGTTGTTAATGATGTGTGGAATGCAATTGAATTCTGGGTATCATCATTAGCTTAGATCACCTGTCATGGCTACTTCATTAGGAGTTTAGCCCTTGAACAGTCGCCAGTTTTGGGAACGTAGACACCTGAAAATGTGTCTCCCCAACATGAGTAATCCATGATGAAACATACCGGGCTCGGTCTTGTTTGACCTCAGAAAGATGCTTTGAACTCACGAAGTCCGGAAATACGTGAGGTCGTACTCGGGATTTATTGAGCAAAGGTCACTTACAAGGCAAACATATTTTCTTCGGTTTCTCGATAATCAAAGGTTTTTTCAAAAGTTTTTCAAAACTAAGTCACGCTGGCGATTCCTCTGTCGCTTTTTTGTTTTCCATCATGTGCGTCACATTTTCTGAATCCGCAATTTTATAATTATTTCTTCTGATTTTTCTATGATTTTCTATGAATTTTGCAATGTTTAAATCCAGCAATACGCAGAAATACGTTAATGTTAGAAAATTACTCGGAATAACGTGGAACCTTCCTAAGAATCTAAAAGTCTTGCTTTGGAGAGCAAGGGTGTCTAGTTGCGTCGAATCAAGGGAAATCACGAATAAATCGTAGGAAATCGAAATATTTGGAGGTTTTTGGAAAGTATATACGAGATCATGGAGCGTATATACGCAGCTGATAGCGTATATACGCTCAACAGGAGCGATATACGCTCACAAGCTTGCGTATATGACGCTCAACAAAGGCATACGTTTTGCGCTAAAATTTAATGGAAATGAGAAGCGTATATACGGTGGGAATACGTATATACGCTCTCTCACTGCGTATATACGCTCATCCTCTAGCGTGATGATACGCAGGGTTTTATTTGCTCGTTTTTTTGCCCCGTGCCTATATATCCCCTGCCTTGCTCAGTTCGGACACGACTTAAGAAACCTTCACTTCATACGATTTGAACATTCACGACACATAGTCACAAACAATGCTATCACTCTCAAAACAGCTAAAAACACTCAAAACACTATTCGTTTTCACTTTTCAAAGCATCGGATTCTGGTTCGAATCAACAGCGAAGATAAGGGTAATAAGAATCTGAGATTACTCACAAAAACCTTTCTTTCACTCTTTTCAATTCCATTTGTCATTTTAATTTGATTAACTTAACCATTTATTTTTGAGTTTAATTCAATTAAAGCAATGTAGAACTCACCTCTTAATCGTTCATGTAAATATGTAGGTTTTTATTCATATTTTCATTGTTTCCATGGTTTTGGCTTTCATTATTATACATATTATTATTGTTCAACTAACGCGTTTGTGTCTCAATTAGCAATTCAAATCGAAAGGCGATTCTTTGAGTTTTTATTCTAACACAGTTCATTGTTGCAGTGACAAGGTAGGAGTGACATACATACATTTATGCCTACAAATTTGTTTTTCATGTTCGTTTGTTTATATCTTCCTATCACTGTATATATTGTTAAGACAAGACGGAAATTTATCGCTTGTCACATTAAAGTCAGATTAACTCATGGACGACCGGTTTCTAAGCACCTTATTAACATTGACTAACAATCAAGTGATCGCCTTGTCCTTGTATGAAGTTTGGTTTGTTCATCAATAGCAACTCCACCTAGTAATTCAAGCGCTTTCAAGATCCAAGTTCAATAGCTTTTTGAATCAATTGTTATGATTTATGGAACTAAATGAGACGAGTAGAGGCGCTACTGCCGGGCGAATGTGGGTTACAGATTCTATTCCGTACCAGTGTCCGAACTCCAGAATGGTTACTTGATTTGGACGTGGGCCATTAATTTGGCACAATTTTCGGGCGTCCGTGAATAACCTATATAGGCACGGTGGCGATCCTCATTCGACGACACAGCCCAACCCAGCATTCACATCGATTCCATGGCTCACCCATTGACAACTGAAGCTGAGGTCAACGCTCTATAGGCCCGGGGCGAGCCCTACAGTTTTTGGCCGCTTCACGGGGATAATCAGACATGGTGATTGGATCAGACTTGAAGAGTCTCGTAGTTCATAATTCATAATCAATTGAATTTTGCTTGCGGACCCTTCGAAATAGGTCATTCTAGTCACGTTGGTCTCACAATGGGGCTGTTCTTGCTCGAGATCACTTAAAGGGGGATTTTAATCTTGGTTTGCATGTGTTATTGATCACATGCTAAGGTAAGTCCATCCCGCCATCCGCGTATGCACGTGTGTACTTGATGCGTGTAATATAAGGGGTATCGTCGCCATTACATCACCAATGTTTGGTGGGTGAATTGGACCAGTCCTACTTCTTAGGAATGTACACTATCAGACTTAACCAAGCCGACTTATAGTTCACTTAGTCCTGACCTTTTTTTAAGTGAATAAATTGGTTTGTGTTTTCAATCAATGGCTTGTTTACTTGTGACTCTCGTTCAGCCCAAATTCTTAAACCGAGTCCCTTCAATCTATGGTTCAGACATGAAGTTGTGACATCCATTAGGCCCATTTCAAAGTCACTTTAAACTCCCATTCGACCTAGAATCTGACTTAGGTTCGTTTCCAATCAAGAGTCTTATCTGACTTAGATTCGAGCCTTTTTGAAACCTTAAACCTAAATTAGGTTCAATTCAATTCCAGTTTTTTATTCAAAACCTTAAGTCTAATAGGTTTCAATCATTTCAACCCCAAAGGCTTATTGAAGTAGGTTCGCTTCAACTTCAATTTAAGAACTTAAAACTGAACTAGTGTTCGATCATAGACTCAAACTCTAGCCCATACAATTTCATGGTTCTCGTAGGTCTAAGGTCCTTAATTCTAAAATAGGCCCTCTTAGTTTGAATCTTTCTCGAGTCTAGCACCTTAATCAGATTTGGTCTCAGCCCATTCAAGTCTACTTTCGAGTTAGTTCCTTAAGCCAGAACGTCAAGACTGAGTTAGGTTTTGTTCTTAAGAGTTTCAAGTAGACCAATCTTTTTGTTTCTGGGTTTAAAGTGTAATTCTGTGATTTCAGCAAGATAGCAAAGACTCGGCAACTTGTCTCTGGCCCAAAGAGGCAAGAATGTCAAACAATCCTACTTCCACAAAAGCCAGTCTCTTGACTCCTCCAATCATTCCACGAAAAAGCCTAATCCTATGCCTCCTTGGCCCACTGGAAAAAAAATCAAACACCACTAATCAAAGCCTCAAGAGTCACCAAGGTGCGGATTCAATGATCGGCGGCCTTTATAGATTGAGTCATAGGTCCTAGTCCTAGCTAATGGCCTCCTTTCAATTCCCCCTTGAGTCTTATGTAAGTTCTTCCTATACAATAAGCCGTGTAGCTTTCAATGACCTCATTTGTTTTTGGCAATATATTTCTCATTCTATAAAAGTCTCAACATCATTTGGCCACATGGTTTTATTAATATGATTTAACTATTGAAATTGAAAATGCCCCAGAGAGGCTTCTTTTCAGAGCTCCAGGAAATGACTGTTTTCCCTTCATTCCCTTTGTCACATCAAATCAAAAACCTGCAGACCCTTTGAGCACAAACACTATCATTAGCCTATCTTCTTTCATCACCACATCTACCTAACCCTTTGGACTAACAACGGTGCGTGGAATAAGACACGTGCAAAAGAAGAAAGAAAAAAGAAAAAGATGGGGAACAAAGAAAAGGCAAAAATCAAAGTTCAAGTGCCAGTCATCCAAAGCAAATCAATTTCAAAATCTAATCCAAAGTTCAAAGGCCATATTCACAAAAAAGGCAAAAGTCTAAAAAGCACTACTGCGCACCGTGGTCACTCATAAACATCCAGCCTCTTTCCAACCATCAACCACAGCCTCACATTAACAACACAAAAGCCCTCTCACACGAGGCATTGTCAATATCATTAGAACTAGTGGTCTGATTCCGTAAGGATACTAGGAAGCCTCCTCTCAGGTTCGACGCATCAGCATTAACATTAAATCGTTTGAGGCCTTTTGAGTGCTTTGACTTGCTACAGATTTTGATATGGGTTGCCAGTCTAGAAATGATCATAGACTCAATGTTTGAACAACATCATTAAACTCGCGTCTAGCACATCTTTGACCTTAGTCCAATTTGAACCCTTTTTATTTCTCGACCAAGCGAAATAATCTTTGGATCACCTTCAGATTCAATTGACTGAAATCCAAAAGAATAAGCCACCTGACTTTGGGTCAGTACTTCTTGTTGGGGAAACTCATCCATACAATCCACCACCTTCCTATTGACTCTAGAGCCGTAACCTCACGTTGTTCAAAGTCTCGCTGGGGCTCGTTGTCATCAAGCTTCCTAACTTCCAGTTGGGGGTTTCTTGTTCTCCGGCCCTATTGACGTGTTCAAGTCTATTGCTATCAAGTGGTAAAATCCTGAAAAACACTTTTGGACCCTGTCCTGTCAATCAATAGTACTGTCTCGCCAATGGTTTAAGTCAAGTCTCGTCAAAGTCACCTTTCCTAAGTCACTCTTCAAATGACACTCTCAATTGGCTTGTTACTAGGATAGACTCTAGTTCTGATCCGTTTTTTACCTTTTCATGTCGTAGAAAAGACCTAACAAGACTCTTTCAAGGCTCATTCAAAACATGTCTTAGAATCCAGACTATGACAAGTCACTTTCAATCATGTCTAGAAATCAGACTATAGACAGACTCTCTCAATCATGTCTAATCAGTACCTAGGACAAGTCACTTTCAAATCATGTTACGAATCAGACCTAGACAAAGACATCTTTCAAATCAATGCTCTAGAACAGACTAGACTGGACTCTTTCAATTCAAAGTCTTTCAAATATGTCTAAGTAATCAGACTAGACAAGACTCTCTCAAATCATGCTAAGATCAGACTAGACAAAGTCACTTTCAAATCATGTCATAGAATCAGACCCTAGACAAGACACTTTCAAACTCTGTCTAGAACCACGACCTACGAACTGGACTCTTTCTAAATTCAAAGTCACTTTCAAATCATGTCTTGAACCCAACTAGACAAGCACTTCAAAGACTCTCTCATAATCAATATCTCCAGAACAACCTAGACAAGACTCCTTCAATGACTCTATCAAGACAACATGTCTAAAATCAGACCTAGACAAGATCTTTCAAAATCAATTCCGACTCATCTCCCCTCTTTCATATTCAGGTCAAAAGTTAAAGTCACAATTCTGGTCATGCAAATTTTCTAGACATAAAACAGCTATGTCGTCACCATAAGGTAGATCTTAAAATCCTGAATTAGGGCTATCATTTCAAGTCAATGCTCATAGCTCTTCGGAAAGGCCATGGGACGCGTCTGCCGAAACGGGAAAAGCCGCCAAGGACTCGGCACACATACAAGAGTTCAAACCGCATGGATCGGCTACAGGTAAAACTAACCTTTGTTTTGCAGGGTACCCGCGAAAAAGGGTAAACTCAGGGTCGCGAACGTTCTTGAGTTGCTCTCGTCCGAATCGATACTTGACCTTTCGTCTTACGAAACTATCGCTCTTCAGACTGAGTCAAGTGGGGGCTTCAGTTAGACACCCATGAAATGTGTCTCCCCAAATGAGTAATCATGATGAACATACCCGCGTCTCGCGTTTGTTTGACTCAGAAGAATGCTTTGAACTCACGAAAGGTCCGAAATACGTGAGGTCGTACTCGGGAATATGACAAAGGCCCACTTACAGGCAAACATATTTTCTTTTCGGTTTTCTCGTAAACTCAAGGTTTTCAAAGGTTTCAACAGTAACCGCTGCGATTCTCTGTGCTTTTTGTTCCATCATGTGCGTACTTTAGAATCCGCAATATTTTTAATTATTTTTCTGATTTTCTATGATTCTACTGATTTGCAATGTTTAAATACGCAGAATACACGCAGAAAATACGTGAATGATTAGAAATATCCGGAAAATTACGTGGAAGCCTTCTAAGAATCATTCTGTATAATCGTTGCTTGTGAGAGCAATGGGTGTCTAGGTGGTCGTAATCAAGGAAATCCGAATAAAATCGGAGGATAATCGAAATATTTTTCGAGGTTTTTGGAAAGTATAACGAGAATCATGGAGCGTATATACGCATGCTGATGAGCGTATATACGCTCAACAGGAGCGTATATACGCTCACAACTGCAGTATATACGCCAAAAGGCCATACGTTTTTGCAAAAATTTTATGAGGAAATGGAGAAGCTCGTATATACGCTGGGAATTGAGACGTAATATAGATCCTACCTGCTTATACGCTGCATACTCAACGTATATACGCAGGGTTTATTTGCCTCTTTTTTTGCCCGTGCTAATAAATACTCCCCTGCTTGCAGTTCGGGACATCGACTTAGAACCTCACTTCATTATCGATTTGACACTTACAGACCAAGTCACAAGACAAGACATTTATATCACTCTCAAACATTTCAAAACACTCAAAACCATCCGTTTTCAATCAAAAAGCATCGATTCCTTGTTCGATAACCAAGGAAATAAGGATAATAAATCTGAGATACCACCAAAAAACCTTTTTCACTCTTTTTCAATTCCCATTTGTCATTTTAATTTGATTATACCATTATTTGAGTTTGTAATTCAATTAAAGCAATGTGAACTCAACATCTTAATCGTTCATGGTATAATACGTAGGTTTTTATTCATATTTTCATTGTTTCCATGGTTCTTGCTTTTTTCATTATTATACTATTAATTATTGTCAATACTAACGCGTTTGGTTTGTCTCAATTAGCAATTCCAATCGAAAGGCGATTCCTTTTAGTTTTTTATTCTAAAATTCGATTGTTTGCAGTGACAAGGTGAGGGAGGACATACATACATATTATGCGTACTAACCTTTGTTTTTCATGTCTCGTTTGTTATATATATCTCATCCAACTTGTATATTTGTTTAAAACAAGACGGAATTTAATTTCGCACATTAAAGTCAGATAATCATTAGGAGACCGGTTTTCTAAGCACCTTATTACATTGACTAACAATCAAGTGATCGACTTGTCCATTGTAGAAGTCTTGGTTTGTTCATCAATAGACCACCTAAGTAACAATTGCGCTTTCAATGATCATTCAATAGGCTCTTTTTGAATTCAAATTGTTATGATTTATGGAACTCCAATGAGACCGATGTAAGAGCTGCTACATGCGGGCGAATTGGGTTACAGATCTGATTCTACATGTCCCGAATCCACGAATGGTAACTTGATTGGACGTGGGGCATTAATTGGCACCAAATGTTTCGGGCGTCCGTGAATAACCTATAATAGCACGTGGCGATCCCTCAATTCGACGATACCCCAACAGCATTCACATGCGATCCATGGCCACTCCATGACCATGAGCTGAGGTAACGCCCCTCCTAAGGCGGGGCGAGCCCTAACAGGGACCTATTCTTGAATGTCTCTCACTCACTACTTAGGATGTAAATGCGCTGACTTGTTTCATTCTAAGGATATTTTGGGTTATCATTTCCCTAAAAGTTCCTGGGTACATATGTAATAATTTTACCCTCGTGTACTGGAGACCAGGAGATGCCTGCCCGTTGAATTTTTCTTAGAGTTGAAAACATGGATGGCATTACCAGTGAGGGGAGAACATTCTAAGATGGGTTAAGGTGAGTGATAAGACCAAGGTCCTATATTGCATTCCACAATTACACTTTGACAATCGTATAAAGCCTTTGAGTTTTACAAATGATTAGTTAGTATAGCAATTTGATTATCAATGATGTGTATGATGGCTTTTATTTACTTTAATGTAACTGTATTTCATGCTAATTGTTTGTTTTTATTGTGTATTGAATTCGGGATCTATTCTCTGCCTCAACAGAGCAATCAAGTCAGAGGCGCGCACCATCATCTTTGATTGTATGTATTTAAATATCAAATTTTAAATTTCTAAATGAAGTCTTTCTATGTTCTTGAGTTGAGTAAGCTATTTCATTCAATTACTAGTAGACATGTTTGTGTACAATGCTACTATGTTTGAGTATATTATACTAAGCTACTTTCAGCTATTTGATATAGTGGAAACATGTTGTAAGGTTCGTATTTATTTAAATGCTAATACTCTTTATTAAAACTAAATAAACTCGTTCCCACGCGCAGCTTTCAATAATGAAAATAAACTTGATTGGGTTTGAAATAATGAAATATGATTGTTTTGGCAAGTAAACTCTTTAAGGGCGAAAATAGCCATGTTTAGCCATTTTTCGTTACGAAAACACCTTGAAGGATCTACAAACTTTAAGAACTCGTTCCCTTAATAGGTTGATTATACTGAATGTCGTTTGAAATCACGAATGTGAAGTGTTGGTTGAATATCGGGCAAGATGAAGCTCCTAAATAAATCACTTAAATATATATACACGTGTACACAGGAAAAGGCTTTAAGCAAGAATTAAGAAAGGTAAAAATAGATAGGAAGTGAAAACATTGAAGGATTGTTGATCTTAACACTAATTTTTTTATGCTTAGAATAGGCTTTGAATCGAAATGAAAATTGGAAAGGAGACTGGAGTGGATATACAATAGATGCAATTAGAACGCATACTTCGGAATGAGTTGTTAGGTATATGAAGTTTTTTGCCTTCGCTCAGCAGCACCCCGGCTCAATCGCGGGGGACAAAATACGAGTACATATGCTGAAGGTGTAAAAACTTAAAGTTTTAGGATGCGCTCGAGTTAAAGGTACATTTGTATAGGGAAGGGGTTCATGGATCATTACTATGAATGGTTATGTCACGGTGAAAGGGCGAGTATAGGGTCCACGTTGTCTTCTACTGAGCCGAATCCTTACTGGGAAATGGTTCTCGATGCTTTTGGGAACAACATGGACCAATCACTTCTTGAGGAAGCAGGTTCGACCAAAGAAGAACCAAATGCGGAAGCCAAGATGTTCTTCGAGATGCTCAAGGCAACCGAGRAGRCGTTGTATGATGGGAGCAACATCTCAGCTTAGTGTTCAAGATGGCTTCTGAAATGATCAATTTGAAGTCCGAGTACAACATGCCACACAGGTGCGTAGATGGTTTCGGGTCATTGTTGAGCGATGCACACCCAACGTCCTAAAAAACTAAGTGTAACACCTACTACGACACAAAAAAGGTACTCAAGGGATTAGAGCTTCCTCACGAGAAGATACACTCAAGGCATTTGATGATTAGGGCGGAATTCCAACTTAAAAGCCGATGAGTACCAATAGGATTGCTTTTGTTTACTTTGTATTTAATGTTTAGGGTGGAATTCCGGCTTATAAGCCGATGAGTACGAATAGGATTGCTTTTATATGATAAAGTGAATAATAAGTTGAGTTTGTAGAAGTTAGGCACGAAAACCCCCTAAAATGGCCCATAATGGCCCTTTCACYCCCAAAGTGAACTTATCGTGTCTAAACGTATCCAATCATGACCTAGAAAGCTTAAGTGAATACAATATGACATGAATGAACTTTAAAACCGTGTAATAGGTTGAGTTTGTAGAAGTTAGGCGTGAAAACCCCATAAAAWGCCTCAAAATGGCCCTTTCACACCCAAAAGTGGACTTGGCGTGTCTAAACGTGTCAAATCAAGACCTAGAAAGCTTAAGTGCATAAAATATGACATGAACGAGCTTTTAAAACTTGTAATAGGTTGAGTTTGTAGAAGTTAGGTGCGAAAACCCCCTAAAATTACCAAAATGGCCCTTTCATGCCCCAAAGTGAACTTGTCGTGTCTAAACGTGTCCAATCAAGCCCTAAAAAGCTTAAGTGAATAAAATATGACATGAATGAGCTTAAAAACCATGTAATAGGTTGAGTTTGTAGAAATTAGGCACGAAAACCCTTAAAATGGCCCAAAAT
>SNQN01000394.1:100626-114317 GCA_008642245.1 Bassia scoparia | reverse complement strand
AGAGAACTTGTCGTGTCTAAACGTGTCCAATCAAGACCTAGAAAGCTTAAGAGAATAAAAYATGACATGAAAGAGCTTTAAAACCATGTAATAGGTTGAGATTGTAGAAGTTAGACGTGAAAACCCCCTAAAATGGCCCACAATGGCCCTTTCATGCCCCAAAGTGGACTTGTCGCGTCTAAACGTGCCCAATCAAGACCTAGAAATCTTAAGTGAAAAAATTTGACATGAACGAGCTTTAAAACCGTGTAATAGGTTGAGTTTGTAAAAGTTAGTCGTGAAAACCCCCTAAAATGCCCCAAAATGGCCATTTGACGCCCCAAAGTGGACTTGTCGTGTCTAAACATGTTCAATCAATACATAGAAAGCTTAAGTTCATAAAATATGACATGATCGAGCTTTAAAAACTTGTAATAGGTTGAGRTTGTAGAAGTTAGGCGCGAAAACCTCCTAAAATGGCCCAAAATGGCCCTTTCACGCCCAAAGTGAACTTATCCTGTCTAAACGTGTCCAATCAAGACCTAGAAAGCTTAAGTGAATAAAAATATGACAATAATGAGCTTTAAAACCGTGTAATATGTTGAGTTTGTAGAAGTTAGGCGCGAAAACCGCTTGAAATGGCCCAAAATGGCCCTTTCACACCCAAAAGTGGACTTGGCGTGTCTAAACGTGTCAAATCAAGACCTAGAAAGCTTATGTGCATAAAATATGACATGAACGAGCTTTTAAAACTTGTTATAGGTTGAGTTTGTAAGAATTAGGTGGGAAAACCCCTTAAAATTGCCAAAAATGGCCCTTTCACGCCCCAAAGAGAACTTGTCGTGTCTAAACGTGTCCAATCAAGCCCTAAAAAGCTTAAGAGAATAAAATATGACATGAACGAGCTTTAAAACCGTGTAATAGGTTGCGTTTGTATAAGTTAGGCGCGAAAACCCCCTAAAACGCCCTAAAAGGGCCTTTTCATGCCCCAAAGTGAATTTSTCATGTTTGAACGTGTGCAATCAAGACCTAGAAAGTTTAAGTGAATAAAATATGACATGATCGAGCTTTAAAAACTTTTTATAGGTTGAGTTTGTAGAATTTAGGCGCGAAAACCCCCCTAAAATGGCCGAAAATGATCCTTTCACGCCTAAAGTGGCCTTCCCGTGTCTTAACGTGTCCAATCAAGACCTAGATAGCTTATGTGCATAAAGTATGACATGATCAAGCTTAAAAAACTTGTAATAGGCTGATTTTGTAGTAGTTAGGCGCGAAAACCCCTAAAAACGCCCAAAAATTTGCATGCCATCAATGTCATTTTGTTTTAATTTGGAATTGTTTCAACTAACTCCATAATTTGCAGGAAAAGTATACTRAGAAACTTTATGAGTCTCAGGCTAGTGACTCACTGTCGGATCTCAACGAAGTCTTCTTTGAGACGGTTGGTGGTTATCGGAAGGGTGAGGTTCATGGGTTCGGCAAAGATGGAGCTTCTCTCTAATATGAGAAATGCTCACGTTGGCACGGCGAATCAGGCTATTCTCCATCGGTTTCCGCTCAGCTTACACAAATGTCTGAGGAATTGGTGCGAACTAGGGCYAAGTTAGCGAAGAGAGACCGCCAGCGGGATGAGGAGCAACGCTGTCTAGCGGATAAGCTAAGCCAACTGCACGAGCAGCAACGCCGTCTAGCGGAGAAGCTGAAGCAGTAGGATGCGTACATGGAGCAAATGAAGGCGCAAATGGACGCTTTCATGAGGTAGTTCGGCGATCTGCCTCCCTTTCCTAGACGCTTCCCAGACGACCGCACAGACGGTTCTGGCGGTTCTGGAGCCTTCGTAGCGTCGTACCAGTTCTTAGTTAGATTTGGATTTATTTTATCGTACTTTGTTATTTGTTACATTTTCACTTAAAAATTTTAGAAACTATATTGAGTTAATCATGCGTGTATTACGACTTGTTTATATCTAATATAAATTTAATTTTTTGCATATTTATCCTGTTTTTCGTTAATATTTATTTTTTGTCTTTTTATATTACATTTTACAGAAAAAAAAACATAGGGAAAAACCCACGAGATATTAATTAACAAAAAAGGGAAATCTTTTAGCGATACGGAAATCGGTCGCTGAATTAATGATTTCTCCCTCCATTTTTTTGGAGAGAAAAGTGAACTACCGATTGTTTCGGCGACTAACAGCGATCGAAATTGAGGTTGTCGCTATACAACCGAAAAATCGTCGTTAATTCATTTTTTTCCTCCTAAAAAATGGAGGGAATGGTTTTTAAGCGATCATTTTCGATCGCTAATAGCGACAACCCAAATTGCGGTGCTATTAGCGACAAAAAATCGGTCGCTAACATCCTATTACCCTAATTTTTCTCTATTTTTCCCAGTCAAAAAGGTACATTTTCGATCGCTAAAATTTTTAGCGACGAGGGGGAGAGGCGACTGACGTATGCGACCGATTTGGCATTCAATGTCATTGCTAGATTAATAGTATTCTTTAAATCCTACTGTAGATACCTACATTTGACCTAGCCTCGCTAGAAAACTGTACGGGGCGTAGGCGTCACCGGGCCGAACTGGTTTCGGGTCCTTATCTGGGGGTAGAATTTAAGGCGGGCTTGGTTTTTGTTGCCTAGAATTGAATTCTTGCCTTTTTATATTATGAGTAATGCTGGAGTTTGTGTGTTTATACTCGACATGAGTAGAGGAGTGCCACCGAGCACTTCTTTGGGGAAGTCGGAGGCCGTTTTAAGCCTTGCCTATAATTGCAATAAAGCAAGGCGAAGGACACCATGTTGGTAGTTGCAGCCAATGGTACTGGATTAGGGGACAAAGGTAAGGGCTGAAGTAGTGCACATGCAGCCCCCCCCGCCGCATCTAGGGGCTCTACTTGTTTAGCGAGTTCATTGTCCAAAAGACAGAACAAATAGAGAGTTTTCGTTTCAAACCGCTAAGGCCATGGAAAAGTTAGTAGGCGGGTTGTTTAACAGAATACTATGCAAATAGTGTCTAGTTTGTTGTGGCATGTGTTGTTAATTCCGTATTCCAAGAGCCTAATGTCGGTTGTCCATAGRTATGGGTGGGAGACAAGCATGCAAGCACTCGTGGAAGGAATTGAAAATAATTATGCCTTAAGGTTGCTTTTAATTTGAATTGCAAAGTTGTTATTAGTCAATATTGCATGCAAAGTTACATAAAAATTTGAATCTCTTAACAAGCATGCAAAAGGGCGTTTATAATTGAGACGTTGGCCTCAAACCTACCTCACAACACGATGTCAAAAACCAAGTACGTAGCTTCGGACCCTTAGGAACCCTTGTCGAGCCTTAGAACCCTTAAAACCTCCTAGATCTAATGCAAAAGAGTGTTTTTGAATGTGTTTAAATGTGTTTACGTGTGTATGAGAGAGTATTTGAGGAGAGAGAGAGAGTATGAGAGGCGTGAACGAGCGTGAAGTCCTTCTCAAGCCGTCCCAAAAAGTTCTCCCAAGCGTTTAAAGCTGCAAATGAACGAGGGGGGTCTAGTATTTATAGGCATAGGCTGAAATTGCCTAAAAAAGACAATAAACGCCCAAAACTGGGCACAATTGGGCCCAGTATTTGATTGATTTTTTCCGATTTGCCTTGCCTTAAATAGGGAGATCGTATAAAATAAAATCGTGATAAAATTAAATAAAATATGTGCGTGATTTTATACGATTGCAGCTAATTATATTGCGATCTTTGGGATATTTGGCTTCCTTAGGACGCTTGTCTCGAGCCAAAATATCTCGGGGTGGCCCGCTTTGCTTAGAAAAAACGCAAAAATGCTTAGAAAWATTCAGGAAAATCCAGTAAAACTCTAGAAAAATGTTTAAAAATAAGTTAAAATTATTTGAAAATTAAAACTTACTTTTTGAGAGGCTAAATGCCAGGAAGAGGTGCTCGGTGTAAGGGAACTTTCCTTTTTTAGGGCTTATCAAGGTCCTAACTCTCTTTATTTGACATGTGTGTTGCAAGGGGTGTCTTATCATTGGTCGTCTTGGGCTAGGGACAAATGTAGGTATCTACACTTACAAACATACATGGATATTCCATGAATACTTTTGTGTTTATATAATTTCCTTGAAGAATCAACTTGAAGTGTTATATACTGATGAACTAAGCAGATTTTTAATGAATGTTTTATATAGCTATTGTCATGCAACTATGCAAGGATAGCTATTGTATTGTATTTAATGATATTATATAATATTGAAGTAATTTCTTTTCTATATTTTTGGTCTAGAACTTGATACAAATCTCTAATATTGAGGATATCTTGACCTATAATCATAAAACTAGATCTTGTAATTCCAGAATATTTAGTTTCCAATTCTTTTTTATTCTTGAAACTCTTCTCTGTATTTGTCATTTTTATAATACTTCTTTCCGTGAGGCATTTCAACCTTGGCGGATCTTGACTTAGCTTAATAAAATGCTTGCACCTCTTTCCTTTGGAAAAAACTAAATAGAATAGTGCCTTTAATACTAGGAAGTATGTAGTATTTTGACAATGGTTGATACAATTTAGTCATTTAAATTGTGGATTTTATGGATTATACTTTGTAGTTTTATTGGATTTTTTATTGTTCTTAATGTTATTTTAAGTGTCTTGGCCATTTCTAATCATAGTGTTCATTTACTTTGTGCTCATATATTGAGTTATTAGGGTGAAAAGTTGTTTTGATTCATTGAAGGGAAAGTAGTGAATGTTGGGCTAAAAGGCTGCAATAAGCACACCTTCACTCCATGTTAGTATGATATTSTCCGCTTTGTAACTATGCTTAGCTGCTTATGTAGGTGCTTTCTTTGTTTGCTAACTCAAAGTCAAGAAAGTAGGAATAAGTTTGCAACTTTCTATTTTATTATTTTTTTAAGGAAGAATAATTTTGTAACTGTTATTTTGGATATAGCTATATAATTCTGTGAACTTCACAATGATGAATAACATGTTTTGGATTTGATTTATTGGAGAAATATTAGTTTAGCTTATTATAAGGCATGACATCTTGTATACTTTTGTAAAGGGTTTGATAATCAATTAGATTTTTTTTCTAGTTGAAGTTTTCTACTAGTGGTTCCTGCTATTTTGCTTCTAGTATCTTCTATATTAATGCTTATTTCTGCTATTTTCGTGCAATGACGCCCTTTCTTGGGGACTGTGATACTTGGTTATGCAATTGTATTCTGTCTAATGTCATCCGGACATTTAGGTTATAGGGTTTATGATTTGGGGCTTCTAAACAACTATTAGGTCTGTTAGATGTCACTAACTTTTGTTTAGGGATTTTCTATGAAATACCCCCGACGTTTCGCGTTTTCTACAATATACCCTTGCAAAAAAATTCTTCTACAACATACCCCTAAGTTTTAGTACCCTTCTACGTGATGACCAAATGTTTATAAAATCTTTAATTGAGCTTAACCTTTAATTGGCATGAGAGGAGTGGTGGAGTGGGGGTGGGTGGTAGTAGGAGTGGTAGCTGCTTTTATTAAGTTTTTTTTATGTTATTTTAAACTATACTTAACCATATGTTTTGTTAAATTTAACCATTAAGGTTATATTGTAGATGGTTATCAAACCTGAGGGGTATATTGTGGACGAATTTTTTTGCAAGGGTATATTATAGAAAACGTAAAACCACGGGGGTATTTCATAGAATATCCCTTTTGTTTAATCTCTGCTGATACGATGATCTTTGATTTTCACTTCTGTCATCTATGTGTTTGCTTTAGTTCTCTTTCCTACCTGATTGGTAATCCTTTAAGGTTTGGAATGTGTAGTTAGTAGTGATCACTTTTTCTGTTTCAAAAAGCTTTGGAAGTGGCTAACACAAAGGTATATATTCCTCACATCAATACATATGTTATTGTGTGCCGAGAAATAATTATAATACAGTGTTATCCTGTCTTTTCATAGTATTTTGATTTTAAGAGTCAGTTTCTTTACTTTCACATTATAGCTTATTACAAGAGTTTGCTTCTTTACTTTCACATTATAGCTGATTACAAGAGTRTGTTTCTTTACTTTCACATTTACTATATTTGGTTTCACCCATAAGGCCATAAGTATTCATTTTCATCCGGCTATCACGATGTAGGCCAGGGGAAAAAGGTTAAAGAACAAATCATCATTGTAAAAATTTGATCACCTGATCTGTTTCGTCTACCCTTGTACAATACAATAACTTGCTTGTTCTGTGTGAAGAAAAATAATGTAGATGGTAAAGGGTAGGACCTGAGGCCTACTATCCTACTACTACTGTCCAGGATCTGAGGCCTGRCGCTCAAGTTTAGAAACCAAGGTAGTAGCAAAAATAGGTCCTCGGTGTTTCTCTGTTGCGTCTTMGGTTGCACCCCTTTGACGAACCTCGCTCGTATTCACTTTTCCTTCAATTGTAACACAAGGCTTTTTGTACGGGCGCCGGGGCGTCACGGGGCCAGACTGGGTCCGATCCCTCTGCTGCGGGGGGTACAATTTAAGGGCGGCTCGGTTCGTTTGCTAMAATTGAATTCTTGCTTTTGCATATTGTGAGTATGCCTGGAGATTTGTGTTTATACTCGAAATGAGAAAAGGAAGTCGCCACTGCACTTCTTTTGACAAGCAGTGGAACCCGTTTTAAGACTTGCCTATAATTGCATAAAGCAAGGCGAAGGACTCCATGCCTGGTAGTGTACCAAAGGTCTGGATTAGGGGATAAGGGTAAGGGTGAAGTAGTGCACACCCCCCCCCCCCCCCCCCGCATCTAGCGGCCTCCACTCAGTTATTGCAAGTTCATTGCCCGAAACGCAACAATAAAGAGGTTTCCGTTTTAAACCCTAAGCATGCAAAATTACTAGGCGGGTTGTTTAATAGAATACTATGCACATAGTGTCTAGTTTGTTGTGGCTTGTGTTGATAATTCCGTATTCCAGAAGCCTAATGCTGGTTGTCCATAGTTATCTTATTAGGCATAAAACACGAAATTTGCAGGAGCATATTATAGTTGTGAGACAAGCATGCAAGCACTCGTGCGAGGAATTTAAAGTTATGCCTTGATTTTGCTTTTAATTTGAATTGTCAAATTGTTTGTTAATCAATATTACATGCAAATTACATAGAAAGTTGAATTTCTAAACAAGCATGCAAAAGGGGGTTTAAAATTGAGACGTTGGCCTCAAACCTACCTCGCAACACGATGTTGAAAAACCAAGGACGTAGCTTRGGACCCTTAGGAACCCTTGTTGAACCTTTAGAACCTTAGAAAACCTCCTAGTTCTGTTGCAAAAGAGTGGTTGAATGTGTTTTTATGTGTTTTAATGTGTTTAAGTGTGTTTGAATGTGTTTTTGTGAGAGAATGAGAATGAGAGAGGGTTGGACGAGTGAGAGAGAGAAAGAGAGAGAGAGAGAATCGCCCAAAGCCTCAAGAGTCGGAGAGGAGAAGTCGTTCAATTGAATTATGGACTCCCTCTTTATAGGCAAGGGTCAAAATCAGCCAAAAGAGGTAGGTTTTGGGCGTAATTGCGCCCAAAGCTGGGCGTATTTGAGCCAAGCAACTCTTATATTGTGGCCGATTTACCTTGCCTCGAATAGCGTGATTGCGATGAAATAAAATCGTAATTTAATCTTATAAAATATGTACGTGACTTGATACGATTACGGCTGATACTACTGCGATTGCAGTTGATTTTATTGCGATCTTCGGGATTTTAGCGGATTCGCTTTACCTCAAATAGTGAGATCGTAATGAAATAAAATCGAGATAAAATCATATAAAATATACGCGTGATTTTATATGATTTCAGATGATTTTACTGCGATGCTCGGGTATTTGGCTTCCTTGGGAAGCTTGTCTCGAGGCAAAGTATCCCGGGATGGCTCGCCGCTCGGTTTTGCGTTTTTGCTTAAGAAATTCGGAAATACTAAACCATAAATCAAAAAATTATGGAAAAAAGGTAAAATTCCTTGTGAAAAATTGTGCGTTGTGTTAAAATTTCGTGAATTTTGGAATTGTTTTCATAATTTAATTAATTATCGTAAAATTAATTAAATTGCTGAAAATTCCAAAAATTGCCAAAAATGCTTAGAAAATTTCTAAAAAATTACAAAAAAATCTAGAAAAATATTTAAAAATAAGTTAAAATTATTTGAAAATTAAAACTTACTTTTTGAGGTGCTAAATACCTGGAAGAGGTGTTTGGTGTAAGGAAATTTGCCTTTTTTAGGGCCTATCAGGGTCCTAGCTCTCTCGATTTGACTTTTTTGTTAGGAGGGGCTTCTTATCATTCGCCGTTTTGGGCTAGGGACAAATGTAGGTATCTTTAGAAGCCCCCACTTTGGCTATGTTTGCAGAGAGTAAAATCTCATAAAACGAAAGCCAAAGTATCCAATACCTGCAAAACAAATGCTTTWGTTTTACCTGCACCTACGGTTGTATGTTGCTTACTTGCTTGTCGCTGTTGCTAATACTTTTGCTTACATTTCCACCTATGGTTCTGATTCCACCGGGGTTCCGTGGTTCTGCCTATGGTTCTGATTCCACTGGCGATCTTTGAGAGAATTTCCACCTATGGTTCTGATTCCACTAGGGATTTTTTTATAACAGATTGTCCGCCTCGATACTTCCGTTAGGATTTCCTGGTGAACTTTTATCTCAATGTCCACTCCGATGCCTCCGTTACGACTTTATGGGGAATTACTGCGATGTCCATGTCGGTGCTTCCYTCTGGACTCCTTTGGGGAAGATGAAATGGTGTCCGTATCGATGCTTCCGTTTGGATTTGGTGCTTGCATGATCTATTTATCCCATCTCGGCTAGTTGTRCGGGAAGATGAACATAATGGTAACGCAGCGTATAGCTARGATCGCGTATAGCGAATGTCTTTTTGCTTGTGCGTGCTTGTTCTGTTGTATCCCCTCTCGACTAGTCGTTCGGGAGAACTAAAATGGAGGTAACGTCGCCAATAGCCACGATCACGTACAACGAATGTCTTTTTGCTGGTGCGTGCTTGATCTGCTGTATCCCATCTCGGCTAGTCGTCCGAGAGAACTAAAATGGAGGTAACWTCACGTATAGCCACGATTGCGTATAGCAATGTCTTTTTATAAATGCTTGCATAGCGTATACACAATTGGGCTAACGCGTGGCCCTTGCGAGGATGATGCAATTTCGATTGGAGAATGTGCGCTTTGACTTTGTTTTTCTTTCGATCTTCACTTGAATTTGYCTACTGCTTCGTTGTGACTTTGCATTCGCTTATAGCTTGTCGTACCTCCGTAAGTGTATTTTCGTAGTGATTCAATGACTTTTGGACCCGTTTTGCTTGCTTAGGGGCATTTTGGTCATTGTACATGACTTTGAAAGTTGGTTGGAATTCCCMAGAAGTACCAACGACATTTAAACGCAACGGGCTTCGCGCGTACACAAGTGGGCCKACGAGAAAGGCTCGAAAATCGAGCCAAAAGAGCACGAAACTGGGCGCAATTACGCCCAGTATTTCGGCGTCTTTGCCTGAAATTCGTGGCTTCTAAATGCCACTTTGCTTTAATTGTCATTTGCTCTTTGCTTTGTTTGTTGCAAGCTTTCTCTAAACTACATTATTACACCTTGGAATTGCTTGGAAAGGCTTTGTTTGCTCGTCAAATCCCAAATTCAAGTAAGTTCACTACTCCAAACTTGAAATTCAATGGTAAGTTGCAATTTTAATACTCAAAATCATGCCATTTGAATATGCCTTGTCAATTTGTACAATTGAATTGGGGCTTTCTCCCTTGCTTGTGTATGCTTGAAATTGTTAAATGCTTTGGCTTATTCATGCTTATGTGAGTCTTTTGCAACTTGTTTCATCAAATTTGATGCAAATTTGAATCAGTTATGCTATTGTAAGCTTACTACTTGAAGAAGATGATGAATAGTAGCTTGTCATGCCCATGTCTTGTTGAATTATGCATATACCTTGTTTGTTCTTGCTTGTTGATGTTAGAATAAACCTTTCCATGCCTATTTGAAATAGTGTGAATGCCCATGTATGATTTCACCATTGTAAGTAGCTTAAAGCTTGAAAAAGTGCCGGTTAATGGTGATTGCTTGCTAAATTGGGGATTATGGCGTGTGGGAGAGTGTATACACCTTCTTAAAATCCTTGTTGCATATAAAATTTGTGAGTGGAATCGTGCATTCCGTTAGGCATGTATATTCACTAGGGAGAAGAAGTGCTCTTTCTCATCCTCCGGTTGCATGCCTATTGTCCCAATTGATAGGAAATTCTGTATTTCCTTCGACCATGGTTGTGTTGGTTAGTTGTAAGCCCCTGGACGGCCCTTTGTTTATATGCGAGTTGCCCATTCATAGTCGTTATGCTGCCCGTTTGTTTTCTGAATCTTTGCTCTTTTCTTCTTGTAGCATGCCAGTTCGAAGAGGAAAACAGGTGCGCACTTCCCGCCAAAGGTGGAAGSTGACTAACTGGGAAAACTCTGAGCTGTGTTGCTTCCCTAATTACCACATTTTTATTCGTTCGAGYAATGGACGGGTATGTTGCTTTCACTTGTTTGGTTACCTTTCATTTGCTAACTTTCGTGTCATCCCTTGTGCAGAGTGACTACCGTACCCGAACGTACGGGACCTCCCATACAGTTAGTGATTTGTTRCGTAGAGAGTTCTTTGAGCGTTGCGGAGGAGTATGGGATATCTTAGGCCAATGCGGCTTTCAGGATTTCATTCTCAACCTAACCAGCRAGTCATATTCGCTTGCTCCCAAGATCCCAGAGTTCTACTTGAGATGAGTGGTTTTGGGATACCAAGAACACCTTGATGGAGTGGTTTTGGGAAATGGCTTTGACCCACTACGACTTTGCTATGCTAACAGSGCTTGCTTTCATTGACAAGCTTGTCCCTTTAGATAACGAGATTAAGCTATGTGATCCTTGTTTGGATACGTGTTTGGGTCCGATTGCTTCTCGCCTGCGAGCCGAGGGTGCGGACAACAGGGTGTCGCAGAGCGTGCTCATGGAGGGTCAGGAGCTGGCAGGCACCACTAATGAGCAGTCAGCTAGGATTTTTATCCTGGTGATGCTTTGCACAGCGTTGTGTCCTGATAAGGGCACAGGGAGTAGAGTTCAGCTTTGCTTTTCTCCCTATTCTAGAGAACCTTTCTGCTGTTTCCTCCTATGACTGGTGCGAATTCAGCTATGTTGCCTTGGTGCATTCTATGAGGTTGTGATGTAGTCAGCTGGATGACGCTGCAGTTCCTGCGTTAGTTGGCTATTAGAGAATGCTCGAGGTAATTTTCTTTAACCTTTATCGCCTTGTTTGCATTTGATTTACCTCTGTTGGCTGACCCTGTTAGTTGTACTTYCAATTCTAGGCTTACYAGTACTTTCCACCCATGGGCTTGGTGCCTAAGTTGTCCCCCCACGTGCAGCCTGCTCGATGGCTTGTGATGATGCGGTGGACACCCCGAGACACTCCGTCTTGGACTGGTGGGCTCCAGCAGCGGAGGAGGATTTTCAGCTGCTTGAACCTATCTGAGGTGAACTTCGCTGCCTTTTACTTGTATGTTTTAGGACTTAGCTTAGACCTACTTAGACTTATTTGTTGACTTTTTCTTGACTCGACTTAACTTGACTCGACTCTCGCTTAGACTCGAATGTTTGTATAAATATGACTAGACTTGTGTAGGACTCTAGACATACCTCATTTTGTAATGCCGAGCTTTGATTACAACTCGCAAAAACCAACTTGCTAACTATATGCAATGCATGTATTTAAACTTCTAAGACGACGTCGATCGTCTTGTGTTGTTGCGTATGTTACGTAGCGTTCTTGAGGCGAACGTCGGCTTATTCCTCCTTGAAATTGTAGGGAAGGACCTAGGTTGGGCCAAGAACTCCGTGCCAAAGTCCATGGGAGCAACTAGAGGGAGCAAAATCAGCCAAAATAAGCCCAAACTAGGCGTAATAGCGCCCAGGCTGGGCGTAATTACGCCTAGAATCGAGCTGATTTTGCTCGAATTTCGATTTTAGACAAGTTTCTTCGGCCTAATTGCTTATCAATAGGGGTTTATGCACGCCCTAATTCATTCATTACAGCCTCCTTAGTGCTTCAAAACCTCTCTTACATTGCTATAAACTCCATTTAATTCATTACATCGAAGAATTTGCAACAAATCAAATGGAGAGAGACTTTGTTAATGCTTTGAATGATGTGCTTCGAAACTTGGATGCTTGTAAAAGGGAGGACCTTGCATTGCAAGGTTGAATTGTGATGTTCTCTTGACTTTAAGGTATGTAAGTCTCGATACAAACCTTCTTTATGCTGCTATAAGCTTGTGGGACCCATTGATGCATTGCTTGCGTCTTCGGGACAAGGAAATTGTTCCTTTTCCTGAGGAACATGGTGCTATTATTGCCTAGCCTGTTGTAAGTCTCCATTATATCCCTAATATTGCTGACCGCTTTGTTGACCAATATGCACTACTACAAAAAAAAGGCAAAAACACTGTTTATAAGAGACCGGTTAAGTTATATCAGCGGTTTCTCAATGTAAGAAACCAGATATTCATTCCAATTGGTCTCTTAGATGAATATAAGAGACCGGACATAGCAAAACCGCTTTCTTATCTTAATATATAAATTTTTATTTCCATTTCTGTGGGCCCATTATACAACTGTACAATACAACTTTCTGGAACATTGTGTTGATACTTTATATTCTTTGTAAACGCTTATTATGCTTCACTTTTCACTTTTCTCTTCTYTTACAAAAACACTCCCAATTCAATCTCACCTTGTTTTTCTCCAAGTTCCTTCTATTTCACTAATTCTTATATGCTCAATTTGTTCGRTGATCAAGTTTTATWCATAAGGAAATTTGCTAGCTTTAATTTGCTCAAAATATTTGGAGGCAAAATCAGTGGTAATTTTCTTATTTTTTGTCTTTTGTTTTGTTTCTTTCTTCTCAGATTCTATAGAACTAAGTTGTAAAGTTTTTTTTCTTTGGTAATTATAGATCTAGGTTTTTCAATTTTTTCGTTTTTTCTATTTTTTGAAATTTGTTCTTTGAAATATGATTTTGATTTTTGCGGTTATTTGGGATGTTTTTGATTTTTKATATTTTTGGTTTCGATTTGATGATTTATTTTAAAATTTTCTGGATTTTTCATTTATATTTTTAGAAAATTCAATTCGATTGAAGCATTTTTTTCCCTTCAATTTACAAATTTGTTTCATTATTTTTTTCATTTTCGTTTTTTTTTATTTTGATTCTTAAGTGTTTTTCGAATTTGTTTTTGTGTTTTTAGATCTGGGATTTTTGAGTTTTGAGTTTTATTTTTAGGTTTTTCGATTTGTTTTTTGGGTTTTCGGATTATGAGTGTTTAGATCTGGGCTTTTTTCGATTTTTGAGTTTTGATTTTAGGTTTTTGTTTTTGTGTTTGGTCTTTTAGATTCTCTAGTTTTTATGGATTTTTATTTCATTTTTTCGATTTTAAGTTTCTTGTTATTTATTTAATAAATGTTGTGTAGGGTTTTCCGGAAATTTTGAGATTTTAGAACTTGACTTGTTTTTGTGTTTTTGGTTTTTGGATTTTTAGGGATTTTTGATCGAGGAGGCTGAACGAGGTATCAAGCGTTGGATTACTGTTAAATGATATTTTTTATCTTTGTTCTTTATTTGATACCATTTCTTTTTCCTTGTTTAATAAWTT
>SNQN01000394.1:70273-100549 GCA_008642245.1 Bassia scoparia | reverse complement strand
AAAAAAAGGGTAGGTGAGGTGTGATGTCTGGTGTAAAAAGTGTTTGACGCTGATCGAAAATTTGAATTTTATTGTGTATAATTTKTGGATTTTCTTATTTATTTGTGTTAAACTTCTAATTTTTTTTTATAAGTACAGAGTATAATTAAGTTGAAGGTGAAAAGTTCAACACCTAAATAAAGAAGAAGGCCATAAGTTTTTTTAGTTGATGATATAATTTTGTTTCTAAATAATATCTTATAGGTTCTATTTGTATGTATTTCTATTTTCTAACAATTTTAAGTAAGGGTGTATTTGTATGTATTTTTATTTTCTAACAATTTTAAGTAAGGGTGTATTTGTATGTATTTTTATTTTCTAACAATTTTAAGTAATATGAAGTATTATGTATTTGCTTTGATAGAAGTGTGGGGAAAATTCTAGATGATAGCTGAAATAAAGCAGGTAAGACCTAATGCACTTTTTTTGAATTAATAAAATAACCAAAGAGACCGGTTGTACCTCAAATCCGGTCTCTTTGATATAATAAAAAAATCATAATTTACCATATAAGAGACCGGTTATTTAGTTAGATCCGGTCTCTTAGCCTACTAACTAAAGAGACCGGTTATATGTATGCATCGGCCTCTTTGGTTGCTTAAAGAGACCGCAAAAAACAACCGGTCTCTTTACCTAAGAGCCCTGTGAGCTAGAGACCGGTTATTATACGGTCTCTTTGCCCTTTTTTAACCAGTCTCTTTGCCCATTTTTGTAGTAGTGATGAGCGATACTTGAGACTTAGTCCAACTGTTTCACGACGCYTAGTGCATAGTCGGGAAATTGACTTGCTTGCCTTAGTTGATTATATTGCTAGTGATGCTTCTTGCCSTAGAATTTACCGTAGACATGCAATTATGATCTGCTTGTTTGTGCGTTTCTTATTCGTTCATGGCAAGCCAAATGTTGGTTATGCGAGCATCATTTCTATCGTTGAGCAATGCGAGGCAAGCCGTACTCCTATGTCGTTTTGCACGGGGGAGTTATTCATGATGCTTGACCGTCTTAAAAAGGATGCGCATGCGCCCTTGTCTGGATGCCCCGCTTTGTTGCAYGTACAATATTTTCTTCTGAATATTTGCAAAATAGTGCATTTATACAAATATTATTTCATGTTTTTTGATGTGATGACTAAATATTGCACATGCTGCTGTTTCTTGATAGATTTGGATGATGGAGCGTTTGAGCCTAGTTGAGGCGCCCCAAAATCCTGTCAAATATTCTGCTAAGGGATTCTTTTCCCGTAAGAGGGTCCATGTCAACAAATCTCAGCATGAGTGGATTCTTATCCTAGTTGACCGTGGCATTCTAGTGCGGTGGATTGTCCCTTGGTGGGTATTAGGAGTATGGTGCATACTCTTGTCTTCATATGTGCGTGTGGCTAGCTTGACTGCGTTGACCTTTTATTTCCCTTCAAGGGTGATGATGCAATTCAGGAAAGTTCAGCATATTCCGGTGTTGACATAGTTCTTCCTGAGGATAAGCTCTTGCATTCGGCAATGCAATAGAGTGGGAGAAATACAGGGAATCTCATTCTACACCTGAGATGACCCACTTGCTTGAGGTGACCATAAGATTTCTGCTGATTACTGTGTCTAGATGAATGCCACTGATGTGATGAGTCGTGCTGAGGCAAGACGTGTAGAGAAGAAGGACCACATCAAGAGTAAGAGACTGGACTGTGACTCTACTGAGACCCCTACTGCTATGTCTAGAGTTGTTTCTACTAAGGACAGACTTGGCCCTAAGAAGGTGTTAGTCTGGAGTAGCCTCGAAAGACTTCCTCCTTTGAGYATTGACTCAAACATTGCTAAAAGAAGGCTTGGGCCTAAAGAGGTGCTTGGAGGTGAAGCTAAAGGAAAAGGGAAGGCTGTTGTGGAAGATAGACCCAAGAGACGCAAATGGTTGAGGAAGTCTAAAGGTGAGTGCTCGGGTGCAAAGAAGGACGATGCCATGGAGCAAGAAGAGGAGAGTAAGGAGTGATTACRTTTTTCCACAACTCTTGTTTAATATAATGTTTGTTTTATTTATGAGTTAATAAAGTGATTGGCCTGCGAGCCGCTTTTGCTTGTAATAAGTGAACTTGGAACTTGAAGTTTCTCTTTATATTGTAGTTGCTCAATTTTATTTACATGTAATATTAAATTACAAACTTGCATTGTTTTTTGTACTTTGTTTTTACTCTAAGCATGTTGAAGAAAAATTCGTCCAATTGCCGCTTGACTGTTGTTCACTTTCTAATCCTAAAACAAGTAGGACACTTGTTATTGTGGCCGAGCCCCAGGGCGAGGCTGCCTACGTATCCCATAAGGAATTAGGTTATCCATAGTTCCGATGCATGGTGCTATTGTGTTGCTGATACGCGGTGCYCMTGTATGCCTTAGACGTAGTATTTCTTKAGCTGGTCTAAGTTGGTGAGGCTGTAGAAGTTATCACCATTCGTGTCCATTAGTTGAACTGCCCCTTTTAGTAAGATCTTTTTGACAATGTAAGGACCTGCCCAATCAAGACAAAACTTGCCTTGAGGATCTAGGACTGTTTTGCGAATGGCCTTAAGAACCAAATCACCTTCTTTAATGCCTCGTGATTTAACTCGCTGATTGAAGTACCGTTCGACCCTCTTTTGGTATGCCTGCACATGATGCAAGGTTGCTAGCCATTTTTCGTCGAGTAGAGCCAACTCGTCGAATCTCGCCCATACTCATTCTGCTTTTGGGAGCTTCCTTTCTAGGACAATGCGTAGAGACGGGATCTTTAGTTCTACTAGTTGAACAGCTTCGACGCCATAGACCAGTAAAAACGGAGTAGCTCCCGTTGAAGTGCGAATAGAGGTCTTGTAACCCCACAGAACCAAGTGTAGCTTTTGTGGCCAATCTCGATAATTCTCCGTCATCTTAGAGATAATTGTTTTGAGATTTTTGTTACCTGCTTCGACTGCCCATTGTCCTGTGGCATGTATGGTGATGACTTGTGGTGCTGAATCTTTTATTTGGCGACCAGATCCGCACAATCTGCTTGAAAATGGGTGTCGTTGTTACTAATGATTTCGTGAGGGACTCCATAGCGACACATGATGTTGCTTTCTATGAATCTTGCCACGCACATAGCCTGGAGATTATCATATGACGCTGCTTCGACCCACTTWGTGAAGTAATCTATGGCCACAAGTATGAATTCATGATCTTCTTGCCTGGGCGGCGTAATCTTCCCTATTATGTATATTCCCCATGTATGGAAAGGTCGCGGAGAAACAAATGTGGATAGGTGAGACGGAGGAACATGTAGTGCATTGGAGTCTTTTTGGCAAGTGTCGCATGTACGGACGTATTGCATGCAATCCCTTTCTATGGTGATCCAATAATACCCTAACTTGATGATTTTGGAGGCGAAGAGTCTGTTGTTCATGTGGGTGCCACAGATTCTGTCATGGACGTACTCTATGATCGTTTTGCTTACTTGTTGAGTGATGCAAAGTAGGTGGAGACCATTGTAGCTGCGCTTGTAGAGTTCTCCGCCTTGAAGTAGGTATTGAGATGCGAGACGCCTCAGAGCTCTTTGTTGCGTTTTTGTTGCACTAGAAGGGTATTCGCCAGTTTCTAGGTAGTCTTTGATGTCTTTGTACCATGGCTCTTCTGGATCGAAGTATGGCACCTCATTTGTTTCGTCTAAAGTGCAGACGTATGRTGGTTCTTGTCTCCGCACAATGACTAATGGCATTTGGGTCGCTGAACTCGGAATTGACACCATGGATGCGAGCTTTGCTAGTGCATCTGCGAATTGATTGTCTTCGCATCGTAGGTAGGTGTACTCGACTTCGTCTACCTTGGATGCAATGTTCTCAAGATAGGACTGATACGGGGCAAGGCTTTCACTTCGTACCTTCCATCGGCCTGAAATCCGATTTATGATGAGTGAGGAATCACCATATACCCGTAATCTCTTAAGGTTAAGTGCAACGGTAGCTTGCAAACCCAGAATATAGGCTTCGTACTCTGCGGAATTGTTAGTAATGTCGAAGACGAGCTTGACGGAAATTGGGATGTGCTCCTCTTGTGGTGAGATTAGAAGCACTCCAACTCCACWTCCCTTTTGATTAGATGCACCATCAAAGTATAACGACCAACTGTTTTCCTCAGGCATCATCTGGAAAGTCAAAGTCTTTCTCCCGTCTGGAAAGTCAAAGTCCTCAGAAAGACTTCGTTTGGAGAGTTTGCTAAGAACTCGGAGATAACACTTCCTTTGATGGCTTTTTGAGGCACGAACTTAAGGTCGAATTGGGCAAGCATAACCATCCATCTAGACATGTGTCCGTTGACTCCTGGCTTTTCAAAGAGATATTTCAGAGGATCCCCTTTGCATACGATTTGTATTGAGTGTGTGAGCAAATAATGTCCAAGCTTTCGCGATGCCCACACTAAAGCCAAGCATAGTTTCTCTAGGGCAGAGTATCGTTCCTCGTATGGAAGGAACTTCTTGCTGAGGTAGTAGATAGCATTTTCCTTGRCGTTGATTTCTTGAGCGAGCATTGCTCCAGTGGCGGTGCTTGTTGTTGTAAGATAGAGCCGTAATGGATGCCCAGGGCGAGCAGGAGCTAACACAGGAGGATTGGTGAGCTATTCCTTCATCATGTAGAAAGCTTGTTGGCAATTATCATCCAATTATGGGTGCCCACCCTTTCTTTAGTCTAATGGAATGGGTCTACCGACCTTGGGAGCTTGTATGAACCTGCTAAGTGTCAGAGGCCGCACTTGCAAGGTCTTCCGAGTTGGTCCATCTCTAATTACATGATCATATAGCATCATTGATTCAATTTGGCCCTGATCTGGTCAATGTGAGGTCTTTCACGGCCATTAGTGCGCGTGGCCTTGAGCGTCAGAAATGCTGCTTGAGAACCGGTGTAACGAACCCTGTGTTACCGAGCTCGATGTGGTGCCTACCCTGTTGCACATGGAACCAAAAGTTAAGTTCCATGTCAAATCAACTGTGTTGCAATGCGCGCATGTTAGGGTGATCATTCCATTGCCAATTGATGACAAAAATGTAAAAAGAATGCTATGAACGTCGAAATCGCCTTTTATTTTCATTTTTTTTCACTTTTTTGCCATTATTTTTTTTTTGTTGTTTGAAAAGGCGAAGTTCAAAGTCCGAAGTCCGTTTACAATTGTCTGACTTAACAAAGACGTAACGCCTAATGATTCTAATTTATAACCACTTTGACATTACGACCTAAGGAATGATCACCTTGCTATATTGAGCGGTTGTTACTGAAATACAAATAGGACATTAGATTACAGTTAAACGTAAATTATTAAACAACATAAAAGAAAGTCATTTAGATCTCAAAAGAAAAAAAACGTAGCAAAGTAAAAAAAAAAAAAAAAAAAAAAAAAAAAAAAAAAAAAAAAAAAAAAAAAAAAAAAAAAAAAAAAAAAAAAAAAAAAAAAAAAAAAAAAAATAGATACAAAATAAGACAAATAAAAAATATAGCAAAAAGAAAAAAAAAAAAAAAAAAGATCAAAACTAAAAAGTAAATCAAGTATGCATAAAAAAAAAAGATTAAAAATACAGAAAAGAGAAAAAGAAAAAATCACTAGAAAAGATCAGATTGCACTATCGAACGTACCGAGAAGTAGTACATAATAGATTAGGAATAGCAGACAATAGATAACGATAAACATAACCAGCCTGCTGTGAATGCATCAAAGGAGGTCCTAAACCTTACGGCTTTGATGTGCACGCAGCCGCGCCTCTTGGTGGGGATGGGCATCAAGCTTAAGAATTGGTTACTAGGTAGTGACACACGCCATCTTAAGCGAGCCCCCCCCCCCCCCCCCCCCCCCCGGTCTTGTCTCAAGTGTAGACAACTTAATGAGACGTGATGCTAGAAACGGAAACTCAGTGCCAACGACCTAATTTTTGTGTAATGCAGAATGCCTAAACACATGTCGTTTTAAGGAGCCTAAATCGTTATAACATTCAAGTATTGCCACACATCACTAAGGTAATAGATTAGTAAAATCCCCATGAAGTCGCCAGAAAATTGTATGAGCGTTCGGGCGTCACCAGGCTGGAATGGGTTTAAGTCTTATTGATTTCCCTCAGAAGTCATAACTGACTGATAACTAGGGTGTTGCAAAACCGGAACCGGAATTTTTCCGATCCGAATTTCGGATATCCGAATTTTCGGAAATCAAATTTTTCATTCCGAATCCGATCCAATTATTCGGATTTCCGAATTTCCGGATATCCGAATTTTCCGGATCGGAATCCGATTTCGATTCCGAATTATATTAATGTTTTTTTTTGTCGAGTTAAATCCAATGCTTTGTTAAACTTTAATTATGATTTAATTAAATTTATATATTTTGATTTTTGACCACTTATGTTGAGTTCTAAATTAATTATTAAATTACTAATATGCAATAAAATAATAACTATATATTACAAGGCTTTAAAAGCCAATAATATGCCATGCAAGGCTAGAGAAATTTCATATCTCAAGTTCTCAACTCTGATGCCTAGAGGAGTAGAAGGGATGGGAGAATAAAGTTCCAAGTCCCAAAATATCAAAGTCCCAATATTCACACAATTTAACATTACAATATAAAAGGCAAGGGCAAATAAATTACAACCAATAAAGAAAGTGCAATAAAATTACAACCAATCCACAAAAAACAACCATTCCAAGCCTCCAACTACAAGGACAATTCATCACTCCATTGTATCAATTGTTTCATCTATAGATTTCGTGGTTGTTCCATTGTTAAATCCTTCAAGCCTACTATGGACGTGGCCCGCGCCCTCAGCGTATAGCGGGCGCGCGGCTTGGTACTACATCGGTGCTTTGTGCGTGGGCTTGAGCCACGGATCCGCACGTGAGTGCGTTCGGGTAGTGTTGTCGAGTGAGGGGAGTGCGCCACGTGCTAGAAAGGTTATTCACGGACGCCCGAAACGTTGGTGCCAAACAATGGCCCCACGTCCAATCAAGTAACCATCGTGGGTTCGGGGACATGGTACGAATCAGATCTGTAACCCAATTCGCCCGCATGTAGCGGCCTCTACTCGGTTCATTGTATTCCATTAACACGATTTATTGGATGCACACAACTTACATTTTTCGCACCTTAGAAGCGCACTAGCCTAAAAATTACTAAGTGAGTATGTTTCTATTATGCACAAGAGACTACCTACCTAGAAATTGTGACCACTTTGTATTAATCAAGTTAAAACGGTGCCTAAAAACCGATTGTCCATAATTATCTGATTTAAATGATTCACATAATTTCCGGTCTTTGTTTAGCAAAATATACAAAGTTATAACAATGAATATGAATAATTGAAGTTTATGAACTTCAAAGTATATGCAAACTCGTCTTACCTAATCTGCAAAAAAACAAAGTTAGTTTGTGAAACACATGAAACGAATCCTTTGCCTGAATCGCTACATGAAAACAAGAAAACAATTGTTAGTCCATGATAAAACGCAAGCGCAATGGATCTTTCGCCTTGATTGCTATACAAAATAAAGATTGTTAGTATTGACAATGGATAATAGTAATGAAATGAAAACCAAAAACCAATGTAAACCTTGCAAACATTGTGAAAAACCCTACATTTACATGAACAAATTCAAAAGTGAGTTTCTACATTGTTTTAACTACATTAAAAACTCATAACAATGGTTAGTCAAATTAAAAGAAAGTGAGAGAGATTATTGGTGGTAATCTCAGAATTCAACCTTTGTTTTCGCTTGTTGATTCGAAAGGAATCGATGCTTTGAACTAAAACGAAAGTATAATGTGTTTTGAGTGTTTTAGAGAGAGAGAGAGAGAGAGAGAGTATGCGTAGGAAGATTGAAGTCGTGTGAAAGTGTGAAAGCGTATGAAGTGAAGTGTCCGGACTGAGCAGGAAGGTATATTTATAGCATGAGCAAAACGAGGCACAAAAAACCTGCGTATATATCAGCATGAGTATTACGCTCATGAGGCGTATATACGCTTCTTTCTTTCCATAACTTTTGGCAATTTCGTATGTATGCTTTGTATAGTCGTCTGTTGAGCGTATATACGCTCCTGTGGTATATAGCTCGCATTGCGTATATACGTCAATGATTTCGTATATATTTTCCAAAACCTCGATATTTTGATTTCTCCGATTTTATTCTGATTTCCCTTGATTCGACGCATAGACACCCTTGCTCTCCAGCAAGAGTTCTAGAATGTTCTAGAAGGTTCCACGTATTTCCGGAGTATTTTTCTATTATTCATGTATTTTCTGCGTATTCTGCGTATTAAACTTGCAAAATTCATAGAAAATCATAGAAAAATCAGAAAAATAATTTAAAAATACTGGCGGATTCAGAAAATGTGACGACATGTGAAAACCAAAGCATGAGAATCGCCTTTGAAAACCTTTGAAAACCTTTGAGAAAACCGAAAGAAAAATATTTTTGCCTTGCCTTGACCTTGCTCAATATTTCCAGTACGACTTGCGTATTTCCAACTTTTGTGAATTCAAAGCATCTTTTCTGATTCGAAACAAAGCGAGACGCCTATGTTTCATCACGGATTACTCATTTGGGGAGACACATTTTCAGGTGCTTACACCTACAAAGCATAATAAATCCAAAAGTTAACATTTTATTTTTAAATATACAAGTTAAACTTGAAATAATAAAGCAAAGTAATAAAACTAAAATAAATAAAACTAACCTTCTTCCATTCTTCCAACATCTTCAAAGTTCTCTTCAATCACTAATGGTGTGATAGAAGAACGTAGCCAATCTTTTGCGCAAACCAAAGCTTCAACCATTTTTGGAGTCAATGAAGTTCGAAAGTCATCTAGCACACGACCCCCATACTAAAGCGGACTCGATCGAAGCAACGGTGGACACGAGTATGCAAGGACTCCTTAGCCATCTTGTTTAGTATAGGATATCTCTTTTGTTGATCTTTCCCATGTTAAGATGTCAAAGTTAGAACTTAGGCTCTTTGCCATCTAGATATTTCTCTAACTCCGATTTGGTGTCAACTAGATCATCACAACCCGTGTCCCTTTGAAACTTTGATGTCATTGCTCAAGGTCAATGTTTTTTCGCTCACCTCTAGTCCTTTGTACTATCTATATCTTGAGTAAAAGTAGAAGTTGGTAGAGGCCGAGGAAGAAGCTTATTTTTTTGGTTGGGAAATGAGGAGAGGATATGAGAACAAATTATCCAACAACAGCTTAATCTTGGAGATCAAAAGTTTGCTTTTGTGGCTTCATAATTATCCTTGACCATCCATTCCAACTATGACATTTTATGAGTCGGGTCCAAAATCAAAGCCACAAACCAACACATTGATGTTTTCAACATTACCATAGTATTTCTATACTTTGCTTTCATTTTTTAGCCATATTTTTAGTGCCTTCATCACCATCTTCCAAGTTACTCTTAATCATATAGCTAGTTCCAAATCCCATGCACATAGGAATTGCATCACATACGCGAACCCGATAACCTCAATGTTGCATCATAGAAAATATTCAAAAAGGGTAACAAAGAACCTACCCTCTTCCAATCATCTTCCCTTGGACCACACCCCAATTTTTCTAATTCTTTGTAACACATGAATCTTTCATGAGCAAACAATCAAAAGCCTTTTTAACTTAGAGGCGGATTCTAGCATTAGAAATGTGGAATTCCACCTTGTTTCTACATCCAAACAAACAAGACTTTTACTCTCCAATCTTTCCTCCTTGATACATTCTTTGAACTTTAAAAGCCTAGAGGGGAAGATCTAACATATCTAACTAGGGCACGAATTTTATTATTGACAAGTCAAGCTCTTTCAAACCCTCCCTCACAATCAGTTCAATATATGAGCCGACATCGCATATGCAAATACAAACCATCCAACACACTTGACTCCCAAATATTTAATCTTCTCCTTAAGTAATCATTGCAAGGTCATTTGAGATGAATGTCAACCGCACAGTCAAAATGTTTTTTTTCCCCATTCAATCAAACATTTCTCAACACTTCTACCAATAATTTGCCCCGAATGACCAGGTATAGGAAAAGTTAATAATTCTTTATGCAACACCCAATCATCATCAATAAAATGTGCTGTCAAACACATGTAACCCAAGTTTGACTAGAAGTCCAACAATCAGTAGTCAAGCAATCTTAGATTTCAATTTAAAACACCTTTCACTATTTCGTTTTCAAGAAAAAGCTTATAACACATCCCGAGTGACAGTAGTACGAGAAGGAATAGCAAATTGAGGATTTAAAGCTTTACAAAATTCACAAAAACCTTCATGCTCAACAAAGATAAACGGCAACTCATCCACAATAATCATTTTAGCAAGTGCTTTTCTACATAAATCATAATCAAACTCCCATAGTTTAGGAAATGTGTAACTTGAGTGGTTCCATCATCATTCATTATTTTTTTGGTTTCTAACTCAATTAACTTTTGTTTCTATCCAAATGGCAGGGAACTTTATACACCTTTTAATGTGGTTTGACAAAGAGCAGTACCATTCTTTGAATCACAACCAAGCTGAGAATTACAATACTACAAGCTGCAATTGAGGGATTATCACTAATTTTCTGAAAGTGATCCCATATTTAGAGCGATTCTTCCTCATCATAGTGCTCTTCGTCCAACACTAGAAGTGGCTTGAGCTTTTTTTTCCTCTTGCGCTTTGATTGTTGTTCCGGTTCTTCCTCGGCGAACTTAACTTATCATCTTCCATAACTTGGTCGTTTAACTCTTGAACTTCATCATTATCATTGAAGCTCGATGACACTTTCAAAAAAACATAATTATAATTAGTGATGAAGTAGACAGATTCTGATTATATACAGATTATCCTACTATTAAGTGATTATATACAGCATTATTTGTCTGATTATTTCAAAAAAAAAACAATAATTTCAAAGCATAAGAAATTAATTCTGATTATATACAATTATACACTACTGAATTATTGATTTGTCTAATTATATTATTCTGTTTATAAATTCTGTTTATAACTTTATATTATTGATTCTGTCTAATTATACTGATTTGTCTACTGATTTTAACTTTATATTACTGATTTGTCTACTGATTTGTCTAATTATACTGATTTGTCTAATTATAGGCAACATCACATTTTAGCAACACTCACTCATTTTCTAAGCCCATGTGAGTTTGTTCATCGAATTCATTCTCCTCTATTTTATTAACCCCCTTTTTTCTTTTTTCTTTTTTTAAAAAAACAGAATAAAAATGAGAGCAACTCCTTAACAAGTTAACACTTTATAACACCAAAAATCAATTAAAATCAGAAATTAAATGAAAATATTATATACAATCTTTACATTACACTAATAACTCACTTAAAATCAGAAATCAAACCACAAAAAATAAAAAATTAAATCACATAAAACCAGAAAATAAACCCTTACAAATCATAAACAAAACCCTAAAATTTAATCTTACTAGTTAGAACCCTAATTTCACTAATTTCAGCCGAAATCTCTTGATTTTTAGGGATTTGATTCACTTGATGCTACTTTAAATAATAATTAAATCAAGAGAAAAAAAACTTACTTGCGGCGACGAGAGGCTGGATCGATGTTCGTCGGCGACGAAAGGCTGGTTGTTCGTGCGGCGACGAGAGGRTGGTTGTTTACTTGTTCGTCGGCGACGAGAGACCGACAGCAGCGGCGTGCGTGAGGGTGAGGCAGCAGCGTGAGAAGGGTTTCGTCGTTTGGAGTTGCAGCGAGTGAGAGACAGAGAGAGAAAAGCGGCTGAGAGAGACAGAGAGTGTGAGTGTGAGTTTTGAGTAAGGCCTAATATTGTAATAAGGCCCAAAATAAGAAAATAAATCTGCCCTATTTTTTTTTAAAAAAATCGGAAATCCGAATATCCGGATTTCTAAAAAACCATTCCGGATCCGATCCGGATTTCCGGTTTTCAAAACCGGATATCCGATCCGAATTTCCGAAATTCAAAAAACCGGAACGGATATCCGGATTTTCGGAAAAAAAAAATCGTAAACCGTATCGGAAATTCGAAATCGTAATATCTTGCACAGCCCTACTGATAACTATGGTCTTTCTTCTAAAAATTAAACATTTAATAAAAAAAATTTTTCCAATAAAAAACATTTAAGAAAACTAAAGACTTAAAAAAAACAATAAACACACATCAGTCGACACTCCAAGGCTCTGCTCTGAACCTCTCACGAGATACTCCTTTCTCCCCTTCCTTCGATACTCTCCTTCACGTTGCCGCCATCACTCCAATCCCCGCAACTACAAGCTAAGTCGTCGCCATCTTTCGAAACCCAGCAACATCAAGCCACTGCTACCCCATCAGGTCMTCGCCATCAGATCGTCGTAACCCCATCAGGCCGCCGCAACCAATGTCAAACCCTAATTTGCGCTGCACCATTCCATTAGCATCATTAAGCCCACCACGAGAAGCTTGCCGTATTTTAACAACTTGCAGACTATAAGGTATGATTAATTTGTTTACTGTGATTTTATCCTGTGTTGATTGATTTTTTTTTGTAATCATTTTTCGTTTGAATATGTTGTGTTCTAAGGTTTCTTGAGTTAGATTATTTGTTTTATGTTTCAATCAGTTCATCTGAAGTTCTAATTTTTAGGGTTTTTGGAATTTTGGGTGAAATAATAATTTTAGGGCTCTGGTAAGTTTCAATTTATGTACTCTAAGTTCTAATTTTTAGGATTTTTAGGGCGAAATAATAATTTTTGCGTAGTTTTCTTTGAGATAGTGTGACTTTTAAATGCTGTAATTATACAATAATTATTTGGTTTATGTGATTGTAGCTACACTCACTAATTATAGCTTTTGTCCAATATATCCTACAATGCATGAAAGATTCAATTGCTGATAGGCACAGCATAACCAAAAAGTAAAGTCCAATTTAAGGTCAGTAAAACAATCTTAATGGAGCTAAATAAGGAAAGAAGTAAATTGGATAATTTGTATACATGGAAGAAACCATTGTACTGGCTCACTGAGATTTGCTTTTGATATGTATTGRGCAAGTGATTGACATAGTCTTTGTGCTGAGACATCATAGAAGTGAATGAATTGTATATTGGTCCAATAAGATTTTTCTGTCATTTCAAGTTCATTGATCCTAATTTCTCTTACTTTGAAGCTGCCCCTCTTATTTTTCAAGAGTTATGCACACTCCTTATACTGAATATTACTGATGTAGGCTTAAAAATGGTGTAAGTTAWTTAAACAAGCACCCCTCATATATTGGTGCAGGCTCATTATAATGTACAGTGAAGTCGGTTATTGGCGAATGTTGTAAGAAATGAAGTATATGGAAGCTTTTCCTTTAATAGATAAGTTCTCACCAAGATTTGTACAAGTGATCTGAGGCAATGAGTGTCTTTTGTGTTCTGATGGTATATTGCAATTAGAAGTGCTTATCTTGGATTTTTTTTGCTTCGCAAGTAAACTAATCTTCAAAGCTTTTATGGTCACGTGTTTAATTTAAAATTCTATTCTTGATGCATGCTTCTTTATAGAACTATGAGAAGAATTTGTTTGCAAGACCAAGGCAGTTACAATCACAACCTGCCAAAAAACATTCCAAAGTGATGGAGTCTCTTCAAACAAATATTATTATGTAAAGTTGGGCGATTTATATGAGAACCTGAATGCCGAGGATTTAATTAGATTCTTTATCTCCTTGACAAGCTATTCATATTATGAGTTGATTAGTATTATATAAAGGCATTAAGCCTGCCCTCTACTTCTTTAAATAGTTGTGAATTTGAAGCTAAGTACTTCCCAAATACAAGGGTTAATTCAAGGTTTTAGATAAATGAGAAAATATATTATAACCTTATTTTGCACTATAAAAGTCGAAACAGTGCTGCTTTTAGTATTTTTGTCGTCTCATGTATATATATCGGTATTGACAAATGTTGTAAGAAATGAAGTACATGGCTAGATAATAATACTAACAAGTAAATTAGTAATGTGAAAGTTAGCTAATCTGATATAGTAATTTGTTTGTTCTAGTTATTGATTATTTTGTTTACTAATTTGTTTTTACTGACTACGAGTTGCGTTTTTTAACRTTTGTTGTTGTGTTTTAGCCTTATCCATAAAGGTAGGCATTTTTTTGTTTGGATTGTGATACTTGAAGCTAGTGATTCAGATGTCGTGACTTCATTTTTTACCTTAGATTACAAGTGAAGCAAAAGTAAGTTATTTGTATTAGTTGTATTATCTACTTATTGTTCATGATCACATTTTATAACCCATTAGTTTCTTTGAGGTACTTCATTTCACTATTCACTATATTGATACGGAGTCATGCCTTTCAATTCTTTATCTCTTATGGGTTGCCATTGTTCTATGATTGCTGAATAATTTATTATTCCTTGTGATCGAGCAATGATCCTAATAATATAGGGTGTTTAATTTCCCGAGCTTGTCTTATTGCTTAGATTGGATGAGCATGTCATATTATCATGTAAATTCTTTAGTGACAGAAGGTAAGGGTTTGCCTCAACATACTTCATTAAAATATAGCCTTGCACGTGACAAGCTGCAAACATAGAGGTATTCCTTTAGCATCTACCTAGGCTAAGATATCAAGGTATATGATTAGTTAGATGCATCTTCTTTTACATTCTTTGGTTTATATGTCTGTAATATTTTTGGATGAGTAACAGTTTATTTTGCATCGTGTGTTAGTGATTATAATATATTGGTGTGTGCTCTCTGAAATTTAGTTTCTCACCTTAAACCACAGACTTGGCTATGAAAATTCTAAATATGTGTTGAAGATGGTAGAAACCAATAAGAGTACTCTCCCTATTGAAGTTAGAGAAGGTGAGAAACTTCAGTTGCATTAAATTTTTTTGGTGTCTGCATTATTTGTTATCTAAAAAAGCAAAAAAGAGAGTGTGAGCAATGCTTCTATTGTGGCTAATATTGTAAGTCCAAGTCTGTTTCGAATCCTCTGGAAACAAAGATTCATGTTTGGAACATATTTCTAAAGATTTGATCTAAAATGACGTCGTTGTGTCTAATTGAATGCAAACAAGTCTTGAAAGCCTTAAATGAATGGTATAGGACATGAATGAAGTTATAAAACATTTAGTAGGCAGAGTTGTGAGAAGTTGCCACAAATGACCAAACTCACTAGTATTTGACCTTAATTGACCTTGTTGTGCCTAATTTAATGCAAACAAGTCCTAGAAAGTATAAATGAATTTTGTAGGACATGAATAAAGTATTAAAACATGTAATAGGTAGAGTTGTGAGAAGTTAGGAACAAAAACTCCAAAAATATTAGGAAACACACTAGTATTTAACCCAAAATTACCTTGTTGTGTCTAATTGAATGCAAACAAGTCCTAGAAATCCTAAATGAATGTTATAGGACATGAATAAAGTTTTAAAACACGTAGTAGGTTGAGTTAGGAGAAGTTGGGAACAAAAACGCCTAAAATTAACCAAAATCACTAGTATTCAACCTTAGATGACCTTCTTGTGCCTAATTGAATGCAGACAAGTCCTAGAAAGCATAAATGAATGTTATAGGACGTGAATAAAGTTTTAAAACATGTCTTAGGTAAAGTTGTGAGAAGTTAAGAACAAAAACTCTTAAAAAAGACCAAGCTCACTAGTATTTGACCTTAAATAAACTTGTTGGCCTAATTGAATGTAAACAAGTCATAAAAAGCCTAAATGAATGTTATAGGACATGAATAAATTTTAATACATGCAATAGGGAAAAACACCAAAAATTATGGATATGAATTTTATAAAAACAGGTAGTGTTACAAACATTATTGAATATTATAGGTCATAAAGAATATGTGAAATGAAGTGTTTAATCATTTATGTGTTTATTTCATGGTTTTTTGTCAAGTCTATAACACACCAATGCAAAGGCCCTTCGCGGTTGAGGAAATCAATAGAGTTCGAGACAAGTGTGCAACTTATCTTATGGAAAATTGTCTTTGATCATACATATAGTGAATTTGTTTCTGCTTGGTAGGTGTTACATTATGCATTTTGTAGTTAGTATTAATTTTTGGGGGGTTATTCAGCRAACATAGATGGTATATTAGCTATTTTTTGTAATATTTTTTATACTAAGGTTCATTGATGTAATGAAACATTTGGGAATATGTTTTCAATGAAACGATGTATGAAGTTTTATTATTGTAATGATTTATGAATCAGATTTGGGAAAATTAGTACTTTTTGGACAGGTTGTAGATTTGTGGTTCAAGTTGAAATTGGTGTATTATTATTGATTTCTTTTWAAAAAAATTCACAAATGCTTCGGTTATTACATAAGCACGAAGCATTAAGTTATTATTACATGCTTAAAAAAATCACAAATGCCTCGTGGTTTACAAAGAAGTCGAAGCAATTAAGGTTACAAATGTCGTATGCTTTTCATATGCCCGAAGCATTTAAGCTTCCAAATGCTTCGGGGATTTAAGAAGCCCGAAGCATTTGTGAGTTTAAATTCCTCAAGCATGCCCGAGGCATTTGTGATAGGACTTGCAGTGACGCCTTCTTGTAATGTGGGCTAGGCTCGAGGCAACAACCTTATTTTGACRCGAGGCAGATGTCCTTTTTTCCACTAGTGATGAATTCGTTGTATACTTGTGTTCTAGTTGGTTTTTGCTTGGTATTGCTTTATTTGAGTGTGGTATTCTTGAGTTTATAGTTTAATATTTGAATTACGCTCACTCAATGGTTAGAATGCATGTTCTTTGCCATGTATGTGGTTGTTTTGTGGTTGTATTACTTGCTAATTGTCGAAAGAGTGGTGATGGTTGAATTCTAAATGATTTTAGTGAATGAAGTTGTTTTTAAACATCTTCGATTTGCATTGGTTACGTTGAGAGGTTTGATGACTATTGAATTTTACTTCTTATGTTATCACTTGAATCACATTTCTAATCAATGCAATTTTTTGTTACACTAATTGTTTTGTGTTATGTTTGTGAATAGGTACTTTGGTCGTGCTTTTGATTAGCCTGAGCACTTCTTTCCCTCCCACTCACAAAACAATCCCGCCACTCTCCAAACTCCCCTTAAAAACCACAAAACACTTCAAATGGCCTCAACTACCGGAAATAAGAAAAGGAAGCACATAGCCTTTCCTAGCCCAGCTACCTTTAACCCCAGAAATCTCACCACCTCTCAAAGAGCCATCTACACCCATTTGAAGCAGTGCACCATAAAACCAACCCCTTTTGCGTGTCACCGCACCTTAAAAAATCTTGGCAGCCACCGGTCCGTTAAAAGGTTACTAGCAAACGTCGAATTAGATGGTTTCCTTTTAAAGAATGCTGACACATTTTCTTCTCTCACCTTGGAATTCCTATCAACCCTTAAAAGGGTGGTGAGCCTATTTGTAGCCCCGATGAGGAATCAAGGTACATCAAGCTCAGTCTCGGGGGTAAGGCCCGACTCATGTTCTATGATGAGATAGAGGCTGCTTTTGATTGGAATTCCCGTCCGGAGGGTAGTTTTGAGAACTCCACAAGGTTCCATGCTCGTCGGCTTTTCCTTGCCATCACCGGATTCTTCCACTTCGACRGGAATTCTCTCATCAACAATATTCCTCATCCCTTCTTCCCTAATTGCCATGCCGATTCTTTGTCGGGCGAAAGGCAACAAGCTACCTATGGGTACCCTCAAGGCCCTTTGGGCCATGACACCTGAGGGGAATGCTAGGCCATATTGGGTGGGACTATGGGTCGAGGCTTGTCTCTATTTGCTTAAGAAGGAAAGCAAGGGGGGGGGGGGGGGTCAATAGCAATGAGTGGCATGGTCACCTTTTTGTACGAGTATTTAAAAGGGGACAATATCGTTCTTCCCACTAACCGTGTCGGAAAGGAGGACTTCTATAAGCTCACATATTGGAACTTACAAAAGCGCTTCTTTCTATCCATTGCGGACCAAGGCAACCATCCACGGAGGTTTATATGGCGGCTAGGGGCTTGGCATGAGACTTACATGGCATTGCCACATTCGGAGCGTACTTCACTGAGGAATTGTTTGCGAGTAGCTGATTTCTTTTGTCCTCTAGATCTGATCTACAAGCCAAACCTCACGGCTGTTTTTGGTATGGATTTTCCTGATCCTCCGGCTTTTCATGATGATTGGGAGGAGATGGTAGTGATGGTGATGATGATGATGATGATAATGATGGTGAGAATGATGATGATGATGATGATGGTAATGATGTAGGTGAGGTAGAGCGTGTTCCTCGATCACGAGGTGGTCTTGGTTCTTATCACTCGGAGTTTACTCACATCAATCAGCGATTTGACTCTTTGCAGATTGAGGTGAGTTCACTACGACACGAGGTCCATCAACTATAAGACGAGGTGTGCCCAATGAGGTCTATGCTAAARGTCATTCATAACGTTTACATGATCGGTGAGGCATATGTGGAACCCACCCTAGAGATTAAGAGGCAACAACAAGAAAGAAATGAAAAAAGGAGAAGGAGGCCTAATGGATCAGTTCACCCGAGAGGTTCATCGAACCGTTGAATGGTTCATGATTGTTTGCAACCTACCACAATGAGTACATTGTGTCACTCAAGTGTGAGGGTATGTATATATTCTCTTTGTTACTCTAAAAAAATGAAAAAAAATAAAACCCGCTCCATTGAAAACCCCTAAGGGCGACTTAGGCAAAAAAGGGGGCTTGGATAGGTTGAAAACCTGAAAGGGCAACCTACGCAAAAAAAATAGCTAARGTGAAGGTGAGAAAAAGAAAAAAAAGAAAAAAGGAAAAAAGAGTGAGAAAAGCTATGGCGTAAACCCGAAAGYACTCCTAGGAAAAATGAGAGATAAAAGAAAAAAGAGAAGTTCGTGGATTTCCMTGGATCGAGACCGGATAGCTTCATCTTCGATTCGTTTTGGTAAGAACATCTCACCTATTCTTTTTCATTTCATTTTGGTTTTTGTCATTATTTGTGAACCTTGTTGCATTGATTCATTCACTAGTTCACATTTGATTTGGCTTCCTTTTCATGAGTTGTTTTAGTTCAAAACGTTTTTGAGAAAGTGTTTTTGTTTAGAAGTTCATTAGGAATTTTTTGTTAGAGTTGGTTTATTTTTGGCAAACTTTTGGCTTATAACACCTTATCACTTTATTTTGATTTACTAGAGGTCGAGTAAAGACTAAGTGTGGGGGTATTTGATGTTTTTTAGTTTGTACTAGTCAATTAGCTCACTTTATAGTATAGTTTGTAATAGTTTAGTATGTGTTTTGTAATATTAATTAATTTTAAGCTTAAAAAAATAAAGTTTATGTCTCAAAACTTAATTTAATATTGCATTTCATTATTTAATTGCTTTTTAGGACTTAGTTTATTTTTGTTGATTCAGGCTCAAGATCTTTTCATGTTTTGTATGTTTTTGGGAAGATCGAAAGTTGTTCGGGACTTAGAAGAAGTATATTGAAGAAAAAGGAAGATTCTAAGCTGTAGAAATCTTGAAAATGTAAATTAGACCATCCAAATTTTGCTTTAAAGGAGGAGGACCCTTTGTTGGTGTCCATAACTATCATTATTTAAGTTATCCTATAACTTTTTGGGATTATCCAGAAATAAATATTCAAATTTTAAGCTTTCATGCAAGTSTGCCTTAAGAACACCAAAGCTTTGGCCTTTTCTTAGTCCGAGGGAGGATAATCTCGAAGAACACTAACATCATGAATTRTGTGCTCCAAACCTTGGGCCTTCAATTTCATTTCCGCATCTACCTTCCATTTGAGATATTTTGTTCCGYGTAAGTCTAGGACATCAAATTGGTTTTTGACAAGATCCCTCAAATTAACTACAATTCAATTTATTTCTATTAGTATTATGAAGTTAAATCATTATAAATTATATTTTATCATCTCCCCCTAATTTATTATCAAAAGCATAAACAAATATAACTAAAGGGGAAAAGGGAGATTCAATCATACAAATAACATCACACAAATATTATTGATATAATATAATATTTAATACATGCATCATAAGATTATAAAATGTACATTTCACATTAATTAACTAAATAACAAGAAACATGTGCATTTTGTAATAAAGTAAAGATTAACATCTGTTTATTTATTAAAATTAAAAACATGATGGGAACTAGCAATACAAATAACGCAGCTATTAAAAACAAGTAAAACTCTAATTGCCTTATAATTTGTTCACACTGGGAAGAAGTATGGTGGTCAAAAATTTTAATGAATGAGCAAGAAGGAATATGAGTTGGTGGAAAGTAAAGTAAGGATAAGGTATGAATTTTATGGTAGAAATAAGTTGGATTATAAACCTTAACTGTTCAAAAATATTGTATTGTGATCAATAATTGTTGTAATAGTTTAAAAAATCAGATGGTAAAATAACCTTATAAGTTCTAAAGTTACAAAGTATATCACACTGGGAATGAAGCCTTAGTGGTTCAAACACTRTTCATCAGTATAAAATATCTTGGGTTCGAAAAATAAAAATTTATGTATCATAAATAGATACATCATTTTATTTTAATTTTAGTCTCGATGTAATGATCATGTTGGAGAAGTTGTCAAAAGTACGTGTTATTTCATATAAAAAGTTACGATAATATAATACAGTTTTATTGTTGTTTTTACAAAAGAAAAACCTTTTAGTATTAAAAGTACTAGAAAATAATGCAAACAAAGTAGTATGAAGACAAAAATAGTTAATCAAAATGTTGGATGACAATAGTAGCAAAAGAAAAATTTACGTAACTTAGTTAGCAAAGTTTTCATATAGGATATAAATAGTGTTAGGTAGCATATAATAAGATAAAAGTTTCGATAGTATAGTATGGGACAATTATGTAACATAATAATGTAAATAAAACATGATAATTAATAAACAAAAAGAAAGAAGAGTTTATTCTCTAGTATTGTACCATGCATAGGTATTTTGCATGGAGAAACTAGTTTTGTCAATATAGGTGATCAAAATTTGTCCAAAGTCAAGTCATATACGAAGTGTTCACACTAGTAGAAAAAATGTCAAATGCTACAGGTCAAAACCTGTGGCTGTATAAAAARCGCAGTTTTAAGGGTTAAAAGTTTTTGAGGTCGCAAACCACGTGTTTAACTAATCAATGATATACCCTAGCAACCTAACAATTCTACCGAAAGATGTAAAACTAGTAAATAAGCAAACGTAAATAACTGAATAGACAAGAATTATCGTGGGAATCCCAAGAACTGGGAGAAAAACCCKCACCGCACTTGTGATTATTGAAGCTGAAGATGATAAAAAACACTTAGAAAACTCAAGTATCAAAGGCATACCATTGCAATACTATCTCACAAATTTCAAACCTAACCACTATAGATTACAATTTGTGCAATTAATGAACTTGTATCCACACTACTAACCAATCACRAATTGCTAGCCAAAACCCCTTACAACTATTGTTTACAAGCTTAGGATCACACACCTAAACTATCCCGTAACCCCTAGCTTAAGTGTTTAGCAATTCTAAGTTTTCTTGTTGTGTTTCCCTTGTGTTTTCTCTCTCTAGCTCTTTTCATATAATTGCATCTCTCTTTGCTTCTATGACTTGTCTTGAGTATATTAGTGCTAAGGAACTCCCATGGGATGACACTTCAGCTGAGCAAGAGTCATCACTCACAAAGCATCAGAGCATGTCAAGTGTCCAACAAAATAGAGCACGAGCTCTGACCAGAATGTGCGAGTCGCGCATTGGGGTCAAAAGAAAACCCTCACCTCACGCATCCCAATGCACAAGGCGAGCAAAACAAGGCTTCCAAGAATGCACGAGTCACGCATTRTGTCTTGCTCCCTTGCTCAACTTGCTTCCTTTGCTCGTCCATCGTCGCTTCGATCGACCCTCGAGCCTCGCACAATTCAAACCATCTCTACACTAAACCCAACAATCTCCCACCTAGAGATGGGTTTAAATTAAGAGATCAATATACACAAGACATACATTCTAACAATATAAAAACTACATCAACAACCATCAATGAATCATAATCGGTCACCATTCCTTCTCAACAAGGAAACTAACCCAAGGTTGCATCCAAACTTGGATCATCATCAATTATAAGGGACATTACCTTGCTTCGAAGTCAACGAGCAAGCCTCCCATTCTCCCACCTACACGCTACACCCTTCGTAATATCAAACAAACCCCTTAATCCACCATATGTCCTCCGAGCACRACACCTTGGCCTCCTAGAAAACTCCTCCGTGGCTTGAATATTTGATAACCCATGTGCCTCCTTCACCTCTAGCATGTCTTTGTCCGAGTTAGAGGCACCGTCATCACAATCCTCACCTCCATCTTTAATGGCCTTTGTAAAAAACGACACCTTTCGTGAAGTACCAAATTCCCTCCTTGCTACCTTTGTGCTTGTTGAAGTGTATAAGGAACCATCCATTATCCCACGTGCTTGCACTCTAGCCTTGTTGACGATCTTCCAAGACCCCTTCTCAACGACCACCTTGTAGCCGTCGTTGTCAAGTTTACTTACTAATATTAAGTTTCACAAAGAGGGAATTAACTTGACATCCTTCAACTCCAACATGTCTCCCATGAGCTCAATCCTGATGTCACCACTCCCACAAACCTCCATGTGTTGTACATTGGAAAGATGAACCTTCCCGAGCTTCTCAACATCAAAGTTRTGAAAAAACTCCTTACATGAGGTGGAGTGAAATGAAGAACCGAAATCAAGGACCCAAGACCTCGATGAGCCATTCGAGCTTACCACTAAAGCCTCTGACTCGTACTCCGTCACCGTTGAAGCTTCACCATCATTGTTGTCTTCTTTGCCTTTTCTCTTCTTCAATGTCGGACAATCACGTCTGAAATGTCCCGCCTCACCGCATTCAAAACACTTCAACCTAGCTTTGTTCGATCTCCCCGGCCCTTTACTTTTATATCTCCCTTGGTCCTTTGCACTCCCGCCTTGTTGTCGTCCCCTACTCCTCTAATTACARGTGTAGACCTCGCCAGACAATGACTCCGAATTCTTTCTTCGAGTGCTCTTACTCAAAATCAAATCCCGAACATCATCACATTTTAGTTTCTCTTTCCCACAAGAGTTGCTAATTGCGGCAAATACCGTCTCCCACGACAACGATAATGATGACAATAAGATCTCATCATCGAAAWTTTTCTTTATCGAAGATAATTGGCCCAATATCGAACTAAACTCTTTCATGTGTTCTGCGGCCAAGCTACCAACTCCCATCTGCAAGTCAAACAACTGACGTYTCAAGTACACTTTTTCCACCGCCAATGGCTTCTCATACATGCTCGATAAAGTCTTGATTAACTCCGCTATCGTTTTCTGATCCTTGAAATTAAAAGCTACACTCTTAGCTACTTTCAATCTCATAACTCCTYGTGCTTTTCTATCCATAACTTTTCYTTCCAACACATTCATTCTGCACGGTTTCTTATCTTCTAGTGGATGATAAAGATCCATTTGGTACAAATAATCCTCAATTTGCATCTTCCAAAATCCGAAAACTTTTCCATCAAACACCCAAATCCTAGTTTTATCCTCTTCCATTGTTAATTTAGGGTTCACCTATCACATGCAACTAGTCTCACCAAACACAAAATCAACTACCACCCCAAAAAACACCCTGGACAACTCTGTAAATGRCGGCCCTGATACCAAATGTTAGGTGTCACCCRAAAACTCCTTACAACTAGTGTTTACAAGCTTAGGATCACACACCTAAACTATCCCAAAACCCCTAGCTTAAGTGTTTAACAAMTATTTTCTTGTTGAGTTTCCCTTGTGTTTTCTCTCTCTAGCTCTTTGCATGTAATTGCATCTCTCTTTGCTTCTATGACTTGTCTTGAGTATATTAGTGCCAAGGAACTCCCATGAGATGACACTTCAACTAAGAAAACATGAGTCATCACTCACAAAGCATCAGAGCATATCCAGGACAGCCTTTACTTTGTTAGGGTTGGCTTCAATACCTCGTTCATCTACTAGAAATCCCAGGAACTTCCCAGACGTGACCCCGAACACATATTTCTTTGGATTCAGCTTCATCCCAAAATGGCGCAGCATCTCAAAAGTCTCCCTTAGATCTCTTGCATGGTCTTCTTTCTTCTTGCTTTTAATGATCATGTCATCAATGTAGGCTTCTACATTCTTTCCAAGCTGCTTAGCAAAGATGGTGTTTACACATCTTTGGAAGGTTATAGGGGCATTTGTTAAGCCGAATGGCATTACCTTGTAACAATACAACCCATTATCACTGACAAAAAGGTTGTCTTGTCCTTGTCTTCCTCCTTGATAGGGATTTGGTGGAATCCTGAATAAGCATCTACGAAGCTCATAGTCTCGTGCCCCGTTGTAGAATCTACTAGCTTGTCAAACTTAGGAAGTGGGAAGATGTCCTTGGGACAAGCTTTGTTAAGGTTAGTATAATCCACACACATTCTCCATGCCCCATTTGGCTTAGGACCAACACTATAATTGCTACACATTCCGGTAGGCATGTACGAATGAACGGCATCGAGAAGCTTCTTGACCTCTTCTTAACTGCCTTGCTACGCATTGGTCCCAAATTTCGTTTCTTCTGTTGACAGGTTTTGTGGGTGAACATTAAACTATGTTGGGCGATCCTTGATCCAATCCCGGCATTTCCTCCATGAGAAGCGCGAAGACATCTTTATATTCCCTAGAAAACTTTTAACTTCTTGCCATTCACATCGCTCATGCCTAGCCAACTTTAACCGTTCTTTCTGGTGAAGTGGGATCTATGCGAAGTCTTCCTAGTGACCCCTGGCTCAGGACGAGAAATAGAAGCAACAAACCCATGGATCGTCATGGCTTCGGTGAACGCCATGTACCATAAGCACTTCTCCCGCCTTTCTCTTCTTTGGAATCTTATCCCAAAGGCTCCAGCTCCTTTATCTTTGCCCCAGCAAGTGATCGACAGTGGTAAGGTAGCACTCTCTGGCGACTTGCTGATCACCATAGATGTTCCGACTTTCCATCATTACATACAAACTTCATCAACAGAGGTGTGTTACTAACAGACTTGGAAGCATTCAAAGTGGGTCGCCAAGTGACATTGTGGTCGTCATGTTCTGAACTACCAAGAACTTGACCTTCCATGTGCTACACTTATCTTTTTCCCATTCGAAGAGGAAGAACCACGGTGTCCACTAGATGATACCCTCCGCCGATCCATGAAGGGTTATGACACGGGACAAGGTCATCGTTGTTGTACTAAGCTTTTGGAGGCATTCAAAGCTAAGATATGTGCAATAAAGATCTTCGGACTCGTTATCCGCAACCTTATTTTACCAGAGAGGATCATCATGGGGGTATTATCTCCTGTAATCACGATGAGGACATCGGAACACATCTCTTCCTCCTTATCAAGAACCATAATTGTGGAAGATTTGTGCATATCTCTTTGGCCTTCAACAGTAGTCTCCGGCTCAAACTCCAGATTATGTGATCTATTCCCGAATAAGAATGTTCACCATTTAGGGCCTCATCTTTGATGAGGGTTTTTTCAAGAATCGTTGATTAAATGCTTCTTCACTTTCCTTGATGTGCTAAATGTCCATGGTTCTCTGAAGAGCGAAGCAATCTCCCGTGACATGACCAACATCCTTATGGTATTGATAGTACTTGGATTTGTCCTTGCTTCTAATTCTGTTTGATTGGAGGGGTCTTCGATGTTTACATCCTTGCTAACTTCTTTGTATACTTGGAAAAGATCCTTGGTATATTCCGTATATAGTAGTGTTATTGAACTTCCTCTTCTTCGATTTATTTTTTTATGAATCTTCACTTCAATATTAAGTCCTAAACCTTCTTCTTGTCATTTCATTGCTTTGGTTGATTTTGGTTCTGGCCATGTGAGTTTGGAAGATGAGGGAGCATCTTTTTCTTTGGTTAGGGATAAAGCAATTTCTTCGCAGGATAATAGGCTTCTGCTTCGCGGAGAATCTCATTTAAGTCTGACAGATCCTCGGACCATGACAAACTTAAAGGCACTCATCACTAAAACCCTATAGAAGTTGTCTAAGACATTGGTCGTTAGGGGTTGCAATTCTTATTGTTGAAGCGCTTGATATGCCTCGTAAACTTTCATTATGCTGCTATTGAAGTTTTCCAATGGATGCTACTTTTTCTTTTTAGCGATTTGCCATGAAATGATGAGTGAAAACAAGTGCAAGTTAAAGAAATTGTGAATCGAACTTGATGGCAGTCCAAAAAAAACCACCTTGAGCGTACTGGAAATTTGCACCAAGTGGCATCGTCAGCTTGTGTGGTTAGCATGAGGTGCTTGTACATTGCCAAGTGATCGTCTGGATCAGTGGTGCCATCATAAGCTTCAATGGAGGGAAACTTCACCTTCTGAACTTGAGGTGCCATCAGAATGGAAGCAGAAAAAGGACTTTTACRGTAAGGGAAAGCGCTTGCATCCTCCCCTCCGTCCGTTGGGACGAATACCCATATCCTTGGTTCAGGTAAGCACCGCTTTGGTGATACCCCCCACTTTGGTGGGACCGAYCCTATGGTTTTTGATTTTGTGGACACCCCCTTGGACGTCCTAACGAGTTGTCATGAGTCTTGAGAGAGCGATGTGATAGATCAGTGCATAGAGGAGTAGATCCCGTTAGGGAATGTTCATCCTCATGAGTAGCTTGCTTAAGCTTCTCTGCCTTCTTCTTCTCAAGGATCCTCSTGGCATCTTTGCACTCGGCTTGTTCCTTCCTTCTCTGTATTATCGTATTATCGCTCTTACATCCATTGAGGAAGCTTTGCGTTCTAACTTTTTCCTTTCAATGAYGACTCAAACATCTTCAGTCTCATGGCTTTTGGTGGACACTTCATCATCATCATCGGTATGAAACCAATATGGACCTCTGGTTGATTGGATCATCGGGGCAATAGAAAGAGGTCTAYGAGTATGGCGATACCTCCTTACTTGACTCTTCTCTCGTTCGATAGGAACAATCTGAGTCTCAACATGCTATCCCTTGTCTACGGGAGTGGGATTCTTGATCTTGGTTGTCTTGAGATTAGGCGCCACGGGAGTGCTATATTCCATGGCCTGAGTCTTGGCAGGTGCTTCAATGCCAGTAAACTTAGCCTTGCCTTCACGCATGGCTTTCAAGCGTGCATTCTCTTCCTTTAGAGCTTGAACCTGAGCCTTCATGTCTTGTTGTTCAGCAAATCGATTCATTATCTCAGACACCCCCGCGCCTATTTCCGCCTTCAAAACATCCTGGGTAACATAGCGACCATCCATGATCTGGATAGGGATTAGATCATTATTATTAGCTTTATTTTATTATTATTGTCGAATATTTGTTAGGATTAATTATTTTAGTTAGATTTATTTTGCTTATTTTTGGAAAATTCGAATTAGTTTAGATTAGATTAGTTTGTTAGGATATTTGTTAGTTAGGATATTTTTCTGATTTGTTAGGATAAATATCTAGATTTTCGGTTAGGGTTAGTTTTAACTAGATATTATTAGGTTATTTTAGGATATAATTAGTTAGGATAATTTCTGGATAAGATTTATATCTTTCCATAAATATCTTAGTTAGTTTTAGATATTATTTTGTATTATAAATAGGTTCGAATTCTTTAATGAAAATTCAGTTTATTCTTGTCAAAAAATTCCTCTTTGTTAATTCAGAGAAAACCTTGTGAGTTTTGTGGTTGGTCCGGAAATTCACTTGATTAGCTACATTGTCGGTTGCTTCTTTGGAGCTGGTTCCACTTTGTGAGTTAAGATCCTTCAAATTCTGTGGTTGGTCCGGGAGTTTGAAGTTATTTTCATTCGTTTTATTCTCATCCTTTGGGAAATATTAACAATTTGTCCTTAATTCGTGGTATTCGAGGGATTTGTGAGCATCTTGCTTATAAATCCACATCAATCCAAGTCTGGATTGGAGTGGTAAGTTCAGTGACACGCTATGGGCGTATCAAACAGCCTTTAAGACTCTAATTTGCACCTCGCCATATCGGTTGGTCTATGGGAGAGCGTGTCATCTTCCAGTGGAGCTGGAGTATAAGGCATTCTAGGCTACAAAGGAACTAAACATGGATGCAAAGCTTGCGGGGGAGAAAAGGCTCCTTCAACTAAATGAATTGGATGAGTTCCGCTTGGGAGCATATGATAGTGCCAACATTTACAAGGAGAAGACTAAAAGATGGCACGACAAGAAGATTGTGAAGAGGGAGTTTCAAGTAGGAGATAAGGTGCTACTGTTCAACTCTAGACTACAGCTTTTTCCTTGAAAGCTTAAGTCTAGATGGAGCGGTCCGTTCACCATTACTATGGTYAGCAAGTTTGGGTTCGTTGAGCTTCAAAATGATAATGGTGAGAAGTTCAAAGTCAACGGACAACGTCTGAAATTATACCATGAAGGCATCATGGTGGGTCTCGCTGAGGTTCTATATCTCGAGGACACATCATCCTGAAGGCGTAGAGGTAATACGTCAAGCTCGTGACGTTAAACAAGCGCTTTGCGAGAGGCAACCCGTAGTTTAATGCTTTCTAGAAGTAGTGAGTAGCTAGTGTAGTTGTAATGTAGAAGCTTTTGTGTGAGTGAGGATGAGGGCATTGATCAAAAATTTCACTAAGTGTGCAGGTGAAAAGGGGCTCCGTAGAGACCAAACTGTTCGGTTTGAGTCAAACCAATCGGTTTGGGGTCATAGGATTACCCAGGTCGATCAAATGCATGGCAAAGGAAATATCAGGCGAAGCTCAAACCGATCGGTTTGGGTCAAACCGATCAGTTTGGGTCGGTCAATTTGATCCAACCGATCGACTGCGAGACTTAGAGAAATTCAAACTTGAGACCAAATCGATCGGTTTGGTTTGTAGGTTTGAGTAAGTCGGTCGGTTGAGCATGCTTGTGAATTATTGATCGAACCTCYAATCGATCGGTTCAGGTCAAACTGATCGGTTTGGGTTGATCGGATTAATTGGGTCGATCGATTGTGAGACTAAGGAAATTTGGGGACATACCCCAAACCGATCAGTTTGGGTCAAACCGATCGGTTTGGGAGAGTTTGGGAATTATTGGATGAACCCCAAACCGATCAGTTCAAGTCAAACCYATCGGTTTGAGTCGTAGGTTTAGTTTGGTCGATGGACTGCGCTTATGGGACAAACAATGCTCTCTCATTAGCTCAKGTGGATTTTTCTATCCACTTATCCTCACTAACGGCACTCTCTCCTCTCTTAAATTCTGATTCACTCACTTATACATTCCATTATTTCATCTATCTCACTATCATCATCTTCTTCAACCTCTCAAACACTCAAATCTCCATAACCACCAAATCAAGACATCAAATTAAAACAAAACTTCAAATCTTTTTTCTCTTATAACTCATTCCAGTTTTACTTCACCATTCTTTTCTTTTCATCCTCTAATCTTATAACTCTTTAAATCTCCTTTCTCTCATCCTTTCCTAACTCCATCTTTCACCACCACAAAGTTCCATAATGTCTAGGAAAGAATAGAGAGCCGGCGGGAGCCCAATCCGAGCCCGGTAAGGGAGATGAGGGAAGGTGCGTTGGCATGCCCTCCAGCATGCGGGGACACACCGACGCCAATTACCCTGGATATGTTTTCAGGAGGGTTACAGAAAGGTAAAATTCTTGATAGGACTGAGGGTTGCGCAACTCGTTTTATTGATCATTGCCTATATGAACCTCGGTCCGAGATGAATTGAGCGTTTTGTGGATTTATTATGCTTTAAGATTTTATTCTTGTCTTGAAACTCATGAAGAGGACGATAACGTACCACCGATACAGGTTTAAAGGAGTTCAGTGCATCTCTTGTGCTTCGTCAGTGTTGGGTGGGGACTAGACACAAGGAACCAGTCCCGTGGGCCTGATTATTTTGGGTAGATTTGACCGTTGCCAATGTACGTACTTACCAAATTGCATGTCGTTTTATTATCAACCGGTAGTCGTATGGCAACGGTTCAGGGGGGACGGTTTTTCTGGTAGATGAGCGAACAACATGACCCAACGCGAGCTTACATTTTGAGTGGTTCTAGTTCGCGGCTAACTACAATACATTTGGGCTATTGTGTTATGCACATGTTCCCCGATTGCTACGCGGTTCCAAGAAACACAAATGCAGATTGTCTTGGGGGTTGGTGACTTTTTTGTGAGACAAGAAGTAC
>SNQN01000394.1:56217-67973 GCA_008642245.1 Bassia scoparia | reverse complement strand
TTATCCTCACTAACGGCACTCTCTCCTCTCTTAAATTCTGATTCACTCACTTATACATTCCATTATTTCATCTATCTCACTATCATCATCTTCTTCAACCTCTCAAACACTCAAATCTCCATAACCACCAAAACTTCAAATCCTTTTTTCTCCTTCATTACTCATCCAAATTCTTCAACTCTTCCACCATTCTCTTTCTCTTTTCATCCTCTACATCTTCTACTCTTTTAATCTCTCTTTCTCTCATTCACTTTCCTACACTCCATCCTTTCACCAACACCACAAAAGTTCCATTAATGGCTTCTAGGAGAAGAATAAGAGAGCCGGAGAGGGAGCCCACACCCGAGCCCGTACAGGAGGACGAGGATGAGGGAGAGGGGGCYTTGCCATTGCACCTCCAGCATGACGGGGACACCACCCCGAACCCCAATTACCCGGATATTGTTTTCTAGGACGGGTTACAGAAYMTAAAATTCTTGAACTTAAAGGACCGAGGGTTTCGCGCAACTCGTTTTATTGATCATGCCTATATGCGAACCCTCGGTCTCGAGGATGAATTGCAGCGATTTTGTGGTAGTTTAGTTATGCTTTAGAATTTTTATCTTCTTTGTCTTTTGTACAACCTCATGAGGAGGACGTTATACGTACCATCCGATACAGGTTGTTTAAAAGGGAGTTCAGTGCATCTCTTGGTGCCTTCTGTCAAGTGTTGGGTGTGACCTATGACCAACACAAGGAACCCCCAGTCCCCGCTGGGCTGATTATTTATGGGTAGCTTTGACCGGTTTGCCATGTACGTACTACCAAAAATTGCATGRCGGTTTTATRAATCAACCGGTAGTTCGTATTTGGCAACGGTTCATYGCGGGGACCGTTTTCGGTAGATATGAGGCGAACAACATGACCCAACGCGAGCTTAACATTTTGAGTGGTTACCTATGTTCCGACATGGCTAACTACAAAATAAACATTGGGCATCATTGTGTTCATCACATGTACCGATTTGCTAGCTCGCCGGTTCCCAAGACACATGCTGAGATTGTCTTTGGGGGCTTGGTGACGCTCTTTGTGAGACAAGTACCGGAATTTGACGAGTTCGAGTACTTCACGTCTCCTGAGTCTACTCTTATAGACTCCTACTACCTTCGYACCTCTCTTCGATGGGTGGTACGAGGGCAGAACCTTGGGGTACAGTGGGTCCTTGCTAAGGACAAAAAAGGTCGCCCCACCTCCCTCGTCTCTCTTCCGAGCCCTCACACGGCTCTTGCTCCAAACTCTACGAGGTACATGTTGTATCCTGATGGACAACAGCCTGCACCTCCATCGGAGCCCCAGCCTCAGGCCCAGGCTTATCCTCCCCCTCCCCCGGACTATAACGCTCTTATGCAGGGTATTAATAACCTTGCTATCACCCAGACTCAGTTGGGTGATTGGTTTGACGCGTCTAACCACTTTTGGGACTAATTCCCGCCTTGTTATGTACCCAATGTATGATTATTTTGCTAGGCAAGGCAACATTAACCCTGCAGGTCCTCACCCCTCTTGGTACACTTACCCTGAGGGTGGCTTTGGTGGCTTTGGCGGTGGTTTTGGGATCAGTTATCAGGGTGATGGTTCGGGTCGTGGGATGGATGATGACGATGATATGGATTGAGGTGCTTGTTACCTTTTCTCCCCTAGCATTGCGGACATTGCTAGATTCGGCTTGGGGGGAAAGAACAAGCACTTTATGGCAGTGGTTTGAGGTATGTTTATCGATTTCTATTGTAGATTTTACTAATTTCCAGTATAGATTTTATTGCTTTCTAGGATAGTTGCAAGGTTTGTACCATTCATTAGGAGTGGGAGTTTACTTGCAATCAAAAAAATGTGTTGCTTTCTTAGTGTAGTTTAGGAAAAAAAATTAGTGATTTCTTGCTCTTGTATATGATTGGATTCTTTTGTAAAGTATGTCTCCCTGTGCCCCATAGTGAAATTTTTTTTTTGATGCTTGTGATGCTTGAACTCGACCTTTGTGAACTTGTGATTGCTTTTCTGATTCCTTGACTGGATTTGATGGACATGAGTTAGCCTGATGTATCTTTCGAACGAGGAAGAACTGAACTTGAGAGGATTTGAGCTTAAATGCATGATTATTCATATTTTTTTCTTGTGTGTTAGTTCCTAGTGTGTAACTATCTCGTAATCTTGGCTTGGTACTTGTTTAATTTGACTATTTGGTCGTGTGTTGAGCATGATAGGAGGCTTTCGTTGTTAGGAGTCGTGTTTCAGTGCTTAGAAACATTATAATCCCTTGATCCCTAATTTTGAGCCTGATTCCTTTCATTTCATGATTACCTACATTACAACCCTATTTTGGCTTTGTTCGAGTAACCCAAGTCTAGCTTGGGGGAGCATATTAGAGGGTGATGTGTGTTTCGTGGGTGCATTTTATTGGAGGCTCATATTTGGGGTGGTGTTGTGTTTCGCATTAGGTTCCTTAGCTTGAGTATCGTCATCGATTCTATGTAAAGTGCAGGGCAAAAGTTATATATTTCAGTTTAAATAAAAAAAGAAAAAAAAGAAAAAAAATCCAAAAATAAGTTCTATTTTATAGTTTATTAGTCAAATAATGCCTTTGCACTTGTGTTTTGTTGTAACAAAGATGATGATACGATGTGGTTGCGGTTCTTGGAGTTGGTCGGTTTGGTTACTTGAGTTGGAGTTTGCTTGGAGTTGTCTTAGCCTTATCACTTGGCTATTTGCGTTGATTGATGAATGCTCCCTTGAGTTAGACTTTTAGCTCACATGTCCCAAAATTTATCCTACCCCTAACCTTAGCCCCATTACAAGCTATTAAAAGACCTCACTTGATAAGCATATGTCCATTTGTGTCTTGTCGATTGAGTACCTTGCCAAGGTCGTTGAGTTGTGTATGCATTTCGAGTCGACTTGTAGGTTGAGTGCTATTGTTGTCCCTTTCAAACACATGAGTGTTGGTGAGATGGAAGGGTTGCCTTTAGTGATTTAGGCCTCAAAAGTTGATTCATGTGCACATCTTATTCGCATGTAGGGTGGTGAGCGATTGGGTTCATTATTAACCCACCACACAAAGAGAGGAGTGCCACTAGCGAGAAGTTCTTCCTTGATTCTGTTCTCTCTGTTCTTGATGGCTAATTATGTTGTTGATGATTCACGTTTTGGATAAGCATTGAGTTACTTGGGATCCTTGGTTGGGGAATTGGTCATAAGTCTCACCGATGTTGTTTTGATGGGGTGAGACGTGCTTTGCTTGTGAGTCTAGTGGAGCTTGCTTGAGGACAAGCAAGAGTTTGGCTTGGGGGAGTTTGATGCATTGGATTATTGTATGGTTTTTCCCCCTCATTCTCTTGTCATTTTTTTAGTTAATTTTGGCCTCCTTAAGGCCTTGTTGCTTCTAATATTGTGTATTTAGTGTTTTGATTAGTTTCAAGATCTTTTCATAGCTTTTGGATCGATTTTGGGATGATTAGAGACACTACGGAGCTTCATGGGAGTAGCACGAGGCGTGGATCGAGCGGAGATAAGCTAAGCACGAAGAACAAGCTCAAACTGATCGATTTGCAACTCAAACCGATCGATTCAGAAGTTCAAACCGATCGGTTTGGGATCCGGTTTTGGGCCTGGGTTTCTGCTTGCTTTTATATTAATGTGGAGGGCGTTTTTGTAATTTAGCAGCTCTTGTAATTCAYAAAAATAACAAGAGTATTTAAYAMGAGAACTCCTAATTTGTAGATTACCTTTGATTATCAGAGATTAATTTCAAAAACTCAAATTAGGTATTGTGGAACCCTAGCTTTTACTATTCATTGGAGATTCAATAAAATTCATTCATTCATCAATTTCAATTGCTCTTTTGGTAATTATTTCATCCTTTAATTCATTCTARTATAGCTTTTAATTTATTTATGCTTTTGATTATGTTTTCCCCAATCGTAATTAGCATGTTTAATTTGAATATGATTGAGTAGTTTAATTTCTAGGACAATTGGGGATCTATGGCAATATGATTGACATGTATTTGGCTTGATTCGATTCATGACTTGGCTTTTAATCAATTTCCGATTATATTGTTATTCATATTAATCAATTTCGTAGGGTCCGACTTAATTGCTTAATTTGATTAGTCACAAGTCTCTAGATCGAACGATTGGGACTTAGCACAAGATTAACATCAATAGGTAGAACGAGACTATCCTAGGTCGAGAGATACGGTTAGGAGTAGTTCTATGGTTCAATTGATTCGAGAGAGCTTTGACCCTATTTTGATTATGCCTTGTTATGAATTGTTGATGCCGAATTACTGTTAATTACTGCTAAAGTGAACCATAGCCCAAGATTCGTTAATCATATAYTTTAATCATCATTGTTCATCGTTTTCATTAGTCTTAATTAGTTACAATCACAATCCAAGTTATCTATTACTAGTTTAGATGCTTTGATCCAGTTAGTCAGTAGTAGTTGCTTCCTTGTGGATACGATCCTATTACCACTAGCTGCAGGTTAGTTCTAATAGGTATTTTTGATAGGCACGCGACGAGCCTATCACACTCTCCCCTTGTTCATTTGCTTTTTCCTCATGTACCTCCTCACCCTTCACCTCCATCTTCTTACCAACTCCCTCATCCTCATTTGATCTTATCATATGAACTCCATCATTCTTTGAGGTGTTTGATTGTGAGGGTTGGATGTATTTTGGGGTTTGTTGGGCAAGGTTGGCCATATTTCCCTCAAGAACCTTCAATTTAGCTCTAAACTCTTGTTTATCCTCCTTCGGGAATTCTTGCTCTTGGGGGTGTTAGATGATAGGTATGTTTTGGGTTTGAGTGGGGTGAGGTTGAAAATTGGTTTGATTTTGAGAATTGTTGAAATGGGGTGGAACTTGACTTCCCCTTGGCCCCATATATTGCCCTGTGCATACCTCCCTTGGTAATTGGGTATTGATAGTAGGCACTTAGTTGTGGTGTGAAATGGGGTTGAGTTTGGGAATGACTACCCACCATGGTTCCCTTGGTACCCAAATATCGGCCATTCCCCTAACCCCTCGTTGCCATTTTGATTGGTTTTGGTTACTAAAACCATAACCTTGGTTAACAAAGTTTTGGTTTTGATAACCAAACCCTATTTGTGGGGAATTCCTTGTTACCAAACCTGTTCTCCTTAGGGGTTAAAAGCCCTTTGGTTGATGCGTTTTGGTAACCAACAGCATATTTCCACCTTGGCTGTTTGTTTGTAAGGCTCTCATGCCATAGGCATTGGGGTTAGGGTTGCCCTCCATCCGAAGTCTTGCCCCATTGTCACCCATCAATGAACATTGTTCAAAGTCATATCATAGGGCAATCTCATCAACAAAGCAATCATCAATTAAAGAGACATTTTAACATGACATAAAAAGAGAGAGTGATCATAAGCACCACAATTGTTACAAAATATGACATCTTGAGCATAGAATATAAGCTGGGCTTGGACTTACCTTGCTCTTCAATAGGGTGGAGCCACTTGAGAGAGAGGAGATTCCCTCCTTCTCAATGGACTTCTCCACTATGGCCTTGATGCCTTCTAGTAGTTTCTCAAACCGACACCCATCAATCGATCCTAACGCCTTATTGGAACGAGGTAGCCGTCAGAGAGTGAGAAGTGCCTTAACTTGCCTTGGGGGATACTCAATATTTCCCTCTCTCAATGTGCCAAAAGTTCTTCATAGTTCATCATCTCTCAACTGACATGCCCTCATATTCATCCTCACTGTTGTTGATATCGAACCACCCAGCTCCGGCATGCCAAACTAGGGTCTTGCTTGTTAATTATTAAGCCCCATTATAGAAGAAGTTGATAGAGCAACCATTGGGAAACCGTCGATGTGGACCACTCCCATTGTATATTCCTAAATCTCCCCAAGTCCATCTCGGAGAGTGTTCTCTTATCATTCCAGTCTTTAAACCCATTGCAACTTGAGCTCGAATCTCGCGCGTTCTTTCTATGAGGCGTAAAACTCCTGTAGGTAATTCTTAGCTCTTGGTCTCCTAACACACGACTAAGGTTTAGGTCTTATTACTTTCTTTTATTACTCTAATTATTAGGCCTTATCACATACCGAAGCGAGAATTCAAAAACTTGAGCCTCAAATATCTTGACTCACTCCAGTTTGTAATATAGTACACACGTACTTCTCAAGTCTACATTCGATACTTGTGCTTTTATGGATAACTAGTATATTCTTCACTTTTTTATCTAGCCATGAAACCCGGCCTTGATTCTAATGAGTGAATGTGCAGGCTGTCGGTCCCAAATCTCAAAGTTTCCCTCCGATATTACGGTAATCTTGCACTACTCAATCGCCCTGTTGTCGCTGTAAGATACACACAAAAAAATGTGCAGAAACCAGCCTTGTCTAAGCCTGGTCCCTTAGATCGCATTAATTCACTTGCACCATATCCTGTCTAATCTGACACTCTGCAAAAATGCATTGCAAAAAAGTCGCTCAACCTCTTTTCACTTTCCAATTAAACTCCTCAAATCCTCTTCACTAACTTCAACCCGTTTCTAAAACTTCACGATAATCTGTCGCTCCATACATACTCCACTCTCGCGTTATACAAACACAATACAAGGTGGCTCTCTCTATCAAAAATTAAAAAAAAATGTAAATACAACTCACTTTGCTATTAAACTCTCGAAATAATCATGCTGTCTTAAATCTGAGACACATCACTACATGTCAAGTATACTGACAGAATCATATTCTGGACCTATATATTTTACACTACACAAAGTCAGCAAACCATACACAACGAACTTAACACCATCTAAGGTACTATCACAACACAATCTCTTGTGCCACTTCTCTCTAGTCCTAAGTCAAACCTAGGCACCTATTTGGATTGGTGCTTTTAACTAGGCGTAGGGTACCGTTTGAGATAAAACCGAATCGACCACTCGCAATAGCAACTCTATTTTAATTGCGTGATTTAACCACTAACATAATAGCACTCTACAGCTTCGCAAAGTAGTGAAGTAATAGCGTTCTACCCTCGCGCAAGTCAAAACAGTAAAAGTGATCTAAATTCCTGAAGCTACACATACTAGACTTGGCCAACGTAAAAAATACTTGAGTAAGAAAGGGAAATTCAGAATATAATCATGAGACATGCAGGCGCCTACTTGCCAAAAAGCGTCTTATCTCTTAAGTTCTGAATGGGAAAATCAAAAGATGCTTCAAACATCCTAGACAGAGTAAATTTAGTTCGTCACACCTTCTTATATCGCGTTAAGAGCACAAATGTGCCAATCATATAAGAGTTTGGTCATGTTCCACATCTCGCCAACTCAACAAATGCGCGCGATACTGAACAAAAAACTTCATGGTTTAAATTTGCTGATTCCAATACCTCAGAGTCTCCCAAGAAATTAACCCTCTCAATCTCGAAGTTCACACACAAATGCCCCTCACAAGCTCTTACATAGAAATTGCCATCAAGAATCAAACCAGATGCCCAGTCAAACCCCACAATCCCCTGGCTAAAGGGTTGAATACGCAAGCGACATCTCTCACAACCATCACAAACAACGGTGGTGCACAATGATTGCCAAAACTCTATAAGGGCTGAGAAATGCAATCAAATCAAGGCATAATTGGTGTGATCCATTGGCGAGAAACAAATTAGATATACGACTTGAACATTGCTAAAGATCTAGTATAGAGTAACGATCAGCGCTCTCCTAAATAGCACACTTTAGGACTACTCACACAACATGATTTACAACATCTTATATTAGCACCAGAAAAATAAGGAAAACATTGAACAGACCATTAAAAAAGCAAGGAATAGTTACAAAACTGCGAAACACAGAACAGCAGTGCTGCCAGTCTGAACAGATTACTATGCACTCATCGAGACCAAACTTCCCAAAACTCAGGCCAAAAAAAGCTACTAAGACCAACAACCTTTCACCAAACACAAAGGAAAACAGACCTTCGGAGAGCGAGAGAGAGACATTCTCATACATGCCAGAACACTTACTATGCATCTACTATTACCTCACCAAACTCGACAAAAAAACTCAGCGACCAACCCTCAATCACAAAACATATAAACAAACCAACCCAATGAAAACTGAAATCTATGTAAAAGAGGAGCGGAATACCCAAAAATCAACTCTTCTTTATAAGGTATGCCGAAATCATCCTGAAGTGCCTTCTCTTATTCTATGCTATTTAATGACTAATATACTACACTATTTATCCCTATCCTACAAAATACCACTATATAAATAACTAAGCCTACCCACACTGACTTAATACGAAGTCGATTATTCTCTCTTAGAGTTCGTTTGAGCGTATTTACCACCATGTTGCGTCAAAGCTTCCTCCAAAGGTAGTAAGGAAACACGACATTGATTCTATTTGAACAATCAAGCAATTACAGTTTCAACGGTCCAGACTAGACAATAGCAATCAAGCAGCGACCTTATTGATGCGGCGCATGTGTGAATCTCGCCCATAAGTAGCTGGACGACAACTACGAGTCGGCGAGTTGTGTGAGCTGCTAACACATTGCGCACGTGCGGAATCTCGCACCGTGCAGCTAAATGCATAAGAAGCGAAAGCACGAGTGCAGCGCCTACATGAAATCACGCAGTTTACACATTGAAAGTCTGCATGCACGAGCAAGGGAGGGCGCGTGCAAACGACTATCCAAATGGCGTTCGCATGAACCCAGGGCGCGCGGCAAGCCAAGGCTCTAGTTTGTAGCACATCAACCCAATTGCTGGCTACATATCTGCGTTAACGGAAATTACCAAGCGCACAATAAAAATGTGATTCTGGGAAGGACCCGAAAGAGTAATATAGACCGTGGTCTAGTAGCGCGAACAAAGGCGCAATCGCGCCTAAAAGCTTCTGGACCTTGTGGGGGGCGGACAAACTCCTTTTGTCAAATGCACATAGCCAGGTCGCATTTTAGCCAATTATTCTCTCACGTTTGAACACTTCTTATACATTCGTAAACAAACGCCGTGGGCAAATCAATGGTTTACTGAGGTGTGACGCAGGGAAAATACAGGTGGTTGCAAAACTAAGCTCTGAACTGCTCCAAAGTTCGAACCAGCAAGCGACCACTTGTTCAATAACTTTCTTTTTTATTTCAAGTGATTCGCATATGCAAGCCTTCTATAATAATTTTATACTTGTTGGAAAGCTCTAGTCTACTTTCCAATTTTAAAAATCTCACCTGCAAATTCAAAGTATTCAAACTCATGGACAATTATTGGCGTCAACAACTGACATGAATCTTTTTATTTCAGTACGACAAATGTTTAAGTGCCAAGTGCTATCTATACCAACATCAAAGTCAGCAACCACACACAAGAAACACAAACAATTAAGAAAGCCTTAAAACCAAACAATGTGAGACGCTTACAACAATATAGATTTTCCTAACTACCGTACTCCAATATTTCTCATGATCTTTTTGAGCAAAGTGTAAAAGTGCACTCACGAAATATCAGGAGCGTAAAATTTACTAATCTAGTGCACTACAAAGAGTAGAAAAGAAGAGAAAAATTAGATACATCCACAGAGAAAAAAGAATCCTATAAAAGCAAACCCACTAACAACCAACAAGCTTTGCAAAACTAAACCAAAATAGTGAAATCTCAACCAAAAAGTTAGTGAAATGATATGGAAATACACCACATAATGGCCAAAAAATATGGGAAAAATAACCTAAATTGACCATTATTTGGCACTTATCATGTATTCCTCCTTTGTTGGGTGTGATCATTGCCATTTCGAAGCCATTGATTAGCGCAACAGCAAAAAAAGATACATACCTTCCACCCAAACAGACGTGACCTGGCACCAAAGTGTGAATTGAGTGACGCATAAGTCACTTTGCAAACACAATATTTTCACTATACGTGTCTTCAAGTTTAGCGGTGACATAGTGTAAACGATGCCAAACGCTCAAAATTGCCCAATACTTCACAGACCCATTTAACTCCTATTGAACTCTGGACTATAGACAACTGTCACGTCCAACGTTCGTATGCCTCTCTTTCTCTAGTTATCACCAAAGCAAGTGAGAGAGAGCTGAGATTACATACCTATTTCGTACTTATCTCACACTCCCAGTGGATTGACTATAGTAAGCTAAAAGGAAGGAGGAAAGTAAAAAATGCAATTTAAGATGCTCTAGAATAGAAGTATTAGCGAGCATGAGTGTCTACAAACCACTGACACACTTGATTAGAATGTGATAGGTGATAATGAAAATGCTCGTGTCAAACCGCGTATAATGGAAAATGTGTTGAAAAAATAAAGTGGACTACGTCATTAATGGTTAAAGGCATTTGCCTTGTCCCGATGAAGGCCTTAGCGTTATATGACACATTGTTTCTACCCACACATTCTTCACCGTCAATATCTGGTTCTGCTTGCTAGCCAAAGTCTCACATCGTACGTTGACTTTCAATCTGTATCAATCGTCTTACGGTCAGATAAGTTCAAACATTTGCTTAACTAGCTATCGATATGCTCAGCAATAAATAAACAAGAACACATGTTCTGAACAAGTTGACACTAGTAGACCTACAGATACCACCTGATTCTATCAGCCGATTGCCAAATATACAAAGACAGAGAAACACAGCATTAAGCTCTTACATTGCCACTATACTTCAATTTCAAATCAACCGACTAGCAGCTCAATACATAGACATAGTTCTGAGTAACGATACTAGTAATGTCTGAATCCTATTAATTTACCACAAATCAATAATATCACCCAATGACAAATAAGGCATCAAACTACTCAAAATCAACAACTTAAATAATTAAAAATTGCCATCGATGAACAAAAAAGTTCCAATTTATAATAGGCAAAAATTGTCAACAACTATCCACGTTTTTTTGTCCACTTTGGAAACCATAGCTACCCAGGTAAGGCGTATCGATGAGCATTATCCATATAATTGGTTACAGATATCTATAATTTATCCTACCCACTACTGCAACTATGAGATAGTGTATGCGAATTCACTACGTCCCCTACTCTTTAATTATACAATACTCTAGAGGCACTGACATATCAACTACTTTCAAGTCTAGGTCTTTTGTTACAACTCCAAATCAGGCATGTATTTGATTATGGATATGATGCGGAACAGGCCAAAACAAGTTTAGTGTATTTCATGAGCGTTATATACATCGTATGTTCTCCCAATATGTAAGATGTGTTAACATTCATAAGTAAATTCTCACACAACCCATTTCCAAAATTGATTAACTCGTGACATAGCGACCTATGCTCCCAAAACAAACATTACTGGCTATTTGCAGCCAATGGATACTAGAAAGGCTAAGAAATACATCAGTACATATCTGTCTTGAGTTGACACCGATCTGGCAATGCCCAAATTCGAGTTGTATCAATAGGTTCTTCGTTGAGAGAACTCAATACAGCTACAATGCTTCCTGGGTGTTATCGAAGGCTATATGTTAACAGTTTTCCCAGCACAAAAAAGCAAACATCTCAATAGAATATTGAAGAAGAAATAGCTAGGGAGATAGGTGTTATCATTTAGCTAGGAGCATAAGAGATGGTGTTAGAGAGCATACTAGAGCAATATAAGTCAGTTAAAGTTTGACTAGATTACGGAGAGTCATCCTGTTTCTCAACAACGCATGTTTTAAATGTAGGTAGGTAAGTTGCCAAAACGTGGGAAGTGTGATAAAGCTT
>SNQN01000394.1:27926-56192 GCA_008642245.1 Bassia scoparia | reverse complement strand
TTTGGGGGAATTGCCTTTGGTTACCAAACCTGTTTCCTCCTTAGGGGTTAAAAGCCCTTTGGTTGGATGCGTTTTGGTAACCAAAGCCATTTCCACCTTGGCTTGGTTGGTTGTAAAGGGCTCTCATGGGCCCATAGGCATTGGGGTTAGGGTTGCCTCCCATCCGAAGTCTTGCCCCATTGTCACCCATCAAATGACATTGTTCAAAGTCATAATCATAGGGRAACTCATCAACAAAGCAATCATCAATTAAAGAGACATTTTGAACATGACAATAAAAAGAGAGATGATCATAAGCACCACAATTGTTACAAAATATGACATCTTGAGGCATAGAATTATAAGCTTGGGGCTTGGACTTACCTTGGCTCTTCAATAGGGTGGAGCCACTTGAGAGGAGGAGATTCCCTCCTTCTCAATGGACTTCTCCACTATGGCCTTGATGCCTTCTAGTAGTTTCTCAACTACCTCGCCTTCGCCTAGAGAGTGGATAGTGCCTTTAACTTGCCTTGGGGGAGCTCTTTCCCCTTATTGCCAAGTTTCATAGTTATCCACGATCTCTTCAATGACGCCCTCTATTTCATCCTCACTTTTGTTCATGATCGGACCACCCGCTCCGGCATCCAAACTAGMTTTGCTTGTGTTATTAAGCCCCATATAGAAAGTTTGATAGAGCAACCATTTGGGAATACCGTGATGTGGACACTCCCATTGATATTCCCTAAATCTCTCCCAAGCCTCGGAGAGTGTCTCATCAATCCTTTGGCTAAACCCTTGCAACTTAGCTCGAATCTCCGCCGTCTTTCTATGAGGGTAAAACTTGTGTAGGAATGCCTTAGTGGTCTCTTCCCACGTAGTCAATGAGTTAGGTTTTACTTCTTTRTCRAGCCAATCATAGGCCTTACCCAAAAGCGAGAATTCAAAAAGCTTGAGCCTCAAATATTCTTGACTCACTCCATTGAACTTAATAGTATCAACGTACTTCTCAAAGTCCTTCAAGTGCTTATGGGGGTTCTCACTTTTTAGTCCATGAAACGGCCTTGATTCTATGAGTTGAATGAGGTTCGGCCTAATCTCAAAGTTTCCCTCGATATTAGGTAACACAATCGCCTTAGTTGTCGCATAAGAGCCGGGGGTCCCTAGATCCTTAATTGGTCTTGCCATTGTCTCTTCGTTCTCAAAGTCCTCAACCTCTTTTTCACTTTCAATTAACTCCTCAAATTCCTCTTCACTAGCTTTCGAACCCGTCTTTCTAAACTTCGTAATCTTCCTCAAAGTCCTTTCAATCTCGGGATAAAAAACAAGTGGCTCTCTACTTTGCATGAAATGAAAATGCTCGAAATGAAACAAAATCAACTTCAATTGAAGTTGAGAAAATCTTTTTGGATTTTTTTTATAGAAAAAGCAAACAAAAACCAAGCTAACTTGTAAYGACTTAAACACCTTGCCTCCCTAGCAACGGCACCAATTTTGATGGGCTTCGGCTAGGGTCGTTGAGATAAAACCGAATCGGACACTCTCAAAATACAATTTATAATCTGATACCACTAACAATACCTAAGTATAGTAGTAAGTAAGGGGTCTATCCACTGGGAAGGTAACAAAAAGTGTCTAAATCCTAACTACACTAGCTTGGCAAGTAAACATACTTTGAAAGAGGGAAATTGAATTAAGACTAGCAATTGCAAACTCTTGAAATAAGCTTTGGAATCAAATACTCTAAACACCTAGGGTAACTAGTGTCACCTTCTATAGTTAAGGGAAATGCCAATCAAAGAGTGTGTTCATCTCCAACAAAAGGGTGATTGCAATCATGGTTGGAAATGTGATTAATATCATCTCCCAAGTAATTAACCCTCTCAATCAAGTTCAAACCCAAGTCCCTCAAGCTCTTACTAGAATTGAGCAATCAGAATCAAACCAATGCCCAAGTCAAACCCACAATCCCTTGCAAGGGTTGAATCAAGCACCTCACCTCACAACAAGGGTGGCCAAATCCAAAGCATAAGGCTTGAGAAATCACAAATCAAGGCATAATTGGTGATTGGAGAGAACAAATTATATCATCTTGACATTGTAAAGATTATAGAAGAACACTAGCTCTCCTAAGCTACTAGACTACTCACACAACATGATTCAACTTAAATAGCAAGAAATAAAGGAAAAACATGAACAAAGAAGCCATTAAAGCAAGGAATTACAACAACAAAGGGTACAAAGAAAACTACTCAAAACTTAACTCCAAACAAGCAAAACTATAACCAAAACCTCACAACACAAGGAAACAATCTAGAAGCAAAAGAATCAAAAAGCACAAGTATAACAATACCCCAAAACTTGCAAAAAGAAATCAAACAAAACTATAAGCAAACAACAATAAAACTGAAATCTATGTAAAGAAATGGAATTACCTCAAAATTACTCTTCTAATGGTGTGAAATCTGAATTCTACTCTCTATTCTAATGCATGTTCTATTGTTATTAGTTTCTCTCTCCTAAAACTATATATACAAAGCCCAAAATACAAGCTCGTATAATTACAAGTTTGCCATTACTAATTTACACATGTGCGTCAAAGCTTCCTCCAAGTCAAGTCAACAAGCAAAAGTCAACGTCCAGAAGATGACACGTGGACGCGCATGTGGAAGCGCGTGCGGACGCGTGTGCGAGGGTMAATGCGCGTGCGGACGCYCGTGCAGGGCAGAAGAGGCGCGGACGCGCCTAAAAGCGTTTTTGAAAGTCTGCATGCACGGGCAAGGGGGGCGCGTGCAAACGTGCGTGCGAGCCCAGGGGGCGCGGGCAAGCCAAGGATGCGCGACCGCGCCTAAAATGGTTCTGGAAGGAAGGGTGGCTGTGCAGGCGCGAACAAAGGCGCAATCGCGCCTAAAAGCTTTCTGGAAGTGGGGGGGGGGCACTCCTGCAGGCGCTTGCAGTCACGCGCGGGCAAAATGGGGACGCGTGTGCAAAAACCTAGCTGAACTGCTCAATTTCGAACGGCTATAACTTCTTGATCGGTGATCGGATTGCAGCTTGTAATATATTGTTGGAAAGCTCTTGTAGTCTACTTTCCAATTTAAAAAGTCTCACCTGCAAATTCAAAGTATACAAAAAGATATGGCTCAAAGAAGATTTTAGAGCAAATGTTTAAGTGCCTTAAGGCTCAACCAAAGCAACCACAAGCAAACCAACAAATTGGAAAGCTTAAAACCAACATGTGAACATATAGGCAACTTGCAAAATACACACAAAGCTTGTAATTTAGTGTACAAAGATAGAAAAGGAGAGAAAACTAAAGAAAAACCTATAAAAAACCACTAAAAACCAACAAAGCTTTGCAAAACTAAACAAAGTGGAAATCTAACCAAAAGGTTAGTGAAATGATATGGAAAACACACATAATGGCCAAAATATGGGAGAAATAAGTGCCTAAATGTGACCATTTTTGGCACTTATCATGTATTCCTTCCTTGTTTGGTGTGATCATGCRTTGAAGCCATTTTCCGATAGCCTCCCCACAGACGGCGCCAAATGTTATAGCAAGTCACTTGGCAAACTACAATATTTCCTTCGCTTCAAGTTTGAGAGATGGGTAAAGGCTTCCCTTCAATGCTACTTCGAGGGAGTTGATCTTTGATTTGAACCTTGAGATGGCTTGGCACTTCACGTCCCTCGTGGCTCCTTAGCACCTGCAAGAAGGAGAATAATCCTTTTCGGATTATCTCCCTTCCGATGCCTAAGTAAGTAAAGGAAGGAGGAAAGTAAAAAATGCAATTGAATGTAGAAAGAAGTTAGAGCGAGAAACTCTACACTTGCTTAAATGTGAGTAAATGCTCTTCAACTATATGAATTAATGTGTGAAAAATGAGGTCTCTCATGGGGTATTTAGAGGCATTTGCCTTGTCCCATGAGGGCCTTGATGCGTGACATTTGTCACCATCTTCACCGTCGATATATCTGTTCTGCTTGCTTAAGCAGTTAGACGTACGGTGCTCAATCTGTATCAATCGGTCTTGTACGGTCAATAAGTCACTTGACTTTTGGCACATGGCCAATTAATATGTCGACATGTGGCTGAGGGACCCGTGCCACCTTGACTTCACATGRCAAATCGAATACAGACACAAGTCATGTAAGCTTTTACATGCCACATCAATTTCAATCAACTCTAATCAATACATATAACAATTAAGTCAATATATTAATTTACCAACAAAAATCAATAAATATCAACCAATGACAATAAGCCATATTTTTAAATAAAAATTTATAATTAAAAATTGCATGATGAAAAAAGTTCAATTTATAATTAGGCAAAATTGTCAACAACTATCCACTTTTTTGTCACTTTTGAAAACAACTACCCTGATTGTTTTTTATTTAAAACAACTACCCACTTTTTATGTTTTGTTTGCGAATCACTACCCACTTTCAGAATTTCAAACTTGCGGAAGYCATAACTACTTGAAAGCAACTCCAAATCATGTGATTCTTGAGCTTATTTCATGTATTTTTCCGAGATCTACAATTTTTATGAAGGAACCATGTCCAAAAAAATGGATGGATAGCTGAGAAAAGGCTAAAAACTAAGTGTGACGAGGCTTGGGTGGTTGAGTTATTTTGGTGGGTGTTGGGTGGTTTTGGAGGTGGGAAACAACAAATTTGGGTGGTATTGCAATTGGGATGCCGCGTTGGGTGGTTTGTGGTGGTTAATATGGTGTTAAATGGACAAAATCCAAAAGTAGGTAGTGATTCGCAAAAAAAAATTGAAAATATGGATAGTTATTTTAAATAAAAAACAATCTGAATAGTTGTTTTCAAAAGTGGAAAAAAGTGGGTAATTGTTGGTAATTTTTCCAAATAATTAAAAAAACGTTCAAGGTTTCCTAGTTTTCATTTTTCCTTTAAAATGRTAAAGATTCTTGTGCTTCAATTGTAATTTGTAAACCTCCCAAAACCCTTACCGAGTTCATTACATTCTCCTTCTCTGATTTCTCTTCGTCAAAACTCTGCTACATTTCCAGAATTCAAATCAACAATACCATGAATCAAAGATCATCACTTTCACTCTCCAAACTCCTAAGACACCCTTTTTTCAACTTTCCAAAACCCACTTCTTCCTTTCGCTTCAAATCACTCGCACCATTTTCCACTCACACACCTCAATTCTCGCCCAAACCCATCTCAAATTTCCCCCATTTCAATCGCCCCACAATCTCATCCCCCAATTTCAGGACTCTCAGCTATGATCCAAGCACTGAATTCGATAAGAACAAGGTTGTCGATGAGATTAATTCCAAGTTCGCCGAAGCGAGAGAAGAGATCGAAGCGGCAATGGAGTCAAAGGAAACTGTTTACTTCAATGAAGAAGCTGAGTGTGCTAGAGATGCTGTGAAAGAAGTTTTGGATATGTTTAATGGTTTGTTGGAGAAGTTGGATGTTCAGGAGAAACAAGCTTTGCAAAGATCAATGGGACTTAAGATTGAGCAGCTTAAAGCCGAACTTCAACAATTGGATGATTGATTTTATTCACTTTTTAAGGTTTGAGTTTTTAGTAATTTCAATGATAGTTTCTAAGTTTTGTTGCATTTAATGCTAGCAATTTGAATTATATGTGGTTTATATTGCTAGTATTGGTATCATTATTTAGGTTAAATTGGTGTAAAATCTTCATTCCTTACATTTTAGTTTGAATAAGGAATGTTGTATAACATAAATTAGCTTTGTTTATTTATGCAAACATAACACATCTTTGTGTTGACATGTTGTATGCTTTTGATAATTGATTGATGTTTGATTTTGAAGTATGTATTGAATCCTGATTTTGTACCTTGAATTGACATTATTGGTTTTATTAATTTAGAAGAAACTTTGAATAGAAGTGGAATTTTAAGAGTTGTGGTCTCATTYATATTAACAATGTGATTTTTGGATAAATAATTTCAAGGGAATGAAGGCAGCACAATATTTTGTTGGGTGTCTTTTCAATATAGGATCTGCTTGTTTGACAGCTTAGGTTTTCGTAATTCTTTTGGTATATTTACATTGATATATTTTGCATTTTGTATTTGAATGTGATTTTCACCGCTGTTAGACTTTAGACTAGCAAGCCCTACTTTGTACTTGGTGATGTAGTGATTGGAACTTTGCCCCATCAGTCCCATTTTCAAGCTGTTCGCAATCTATAAGAGCTTCGTAGAATTCGCTTTAGGTTGTACTCGCTGCCAATAATTATGAATTAGAATTTCCTTGTGCTGATTTTATTACATGAACTTGGCTTTTCATTTGAACCAGTATCGAAATCATCACATGATGTTGCAAGCTACTTTGAGTGCAATGATACTTAACATCTTTCTCCTATCATTAATTGTGATTTGAACCAGTATCGAAATCATCACATGATGTAGAAGCCTAGCAGCTGTCTCTTATACACATCTAGATGAGTATAGCTTTAGGTTGTACTCGCTGCCAATAATTATGAATTAGAATTTCCTTGTGCTGATTTTATTACATGWACTTGGCTTTTCATTTGAACCAGTATCGAAATCATCACATGATGTWGCAAGCTACTTTGASTGCAARGATACRRWACATCTTTCTCRRATCATTAATTGMGATTTGAARCKGTATCGAAATCATCACATGATGTAGAAGCCTAGCAGGCTACTTTGAATGCAATGATACCCAACATCTTTCTCCCATCATTAAGCTATCAGCAATCCCTATAATCGCCCTTCTCCTTTTTTATTCATCCGAACTTTCCTCATTAACTATGATGGTAATGTAGTCATGATCATAAATGCCACCATAACTATGTTTTAGTATTACTAGCCATTTAAGCACGTAATGCGTGGAATGATGTACCGATTTTTTTCCCCATTTTCTATTTGAATTAGGGCATGTACAATGGTTGTAGCTAGAGGCTAGCTTACAATTTTCAAAAGTCCTTAGTTGTTTGCTTAACCATTGGAGCAAAATGGAGAAATTAGCTTGAGCAAGCAAATTAACTTGGTCAAGCTATTTTGCTTGGGTAAAAACTAGGAAGAATAGTGAAATATGATGCATTGGAAGTTAGAATTCTACTAGTTCCCACAAGGTTGAAGTAATTATTTCTATAGAAAACAAAAACTAATCATTGGAGTACAATTTAGCTAGAAAGAAAATTTTATGTAAAATAATATGTGGCATGGCAAGCTATCAAATTAGCTTGTCATTGTAAATAGGGCTGTCAATTTGGTTATAAAGCTGATTATTGAACTGAAATAACTTAATATTTAACTGAATTAACTGAACTGAAATAGACTAGACTGTAACTGAATTTAACTGAACTGTGTCAGACTGAAACTGAATTGAATTGATAATATAAAACTGAAACTGAACAAACTGAAACTGAAATTAACCGTTTGAAAACTGAAATTAACTGTTAACATAAAACTGAAATTAACTGAACTGAGATTAACTGAAACCMAGACTAAWTGAACTAAGATTAACTGAAACTGAACGTAACTGAACTGTAAGCAGCAACTTAAACTGTAATCAACCGAACTAAAATAAARCGAACCCGAACTTAACCGAAATGCAATCAACTGAGCTGAAATAAACTTAACTGAAATYAACTAAAACTAAAATTAATTGAAACGAAACTGAAATACACTAAAATTGAAATTAAACTGAAATAAACTAGATAATTTAATAAACAAACTATTTAAATCTTAATAAATTAATTTCAACAATTAATTATCTTCTATGTACTGTACAAATTAATTTGTAAAAGTTATGGATCAATAGACTACTTTGATGACATGACATTAGCTTTCCCTCCAATGTTAAAAGCATTTTCCCTCCAACTTTCTAAAGGCATTTGCATAAATAGGCTTGGATTGATGACATGATATTAGCTTTTGCCATTGATTAGTTAGTCATGGATTGGTGACATGGCATTAGTTTTTGTAATTGATTAGTTAGTCTTGGATCATTGACATGGCATTGTATCTTACCATATTTTTTTTGGATAGTAATTATATTAGGAATACTAGATTTTTATGTTATTATTGTATTATTGAGTGATATTTATTTAGTTTTAAAAGTTTAATGTATTCCATAGTTTAATCTGTTTCTAATTTATTATTATTGTGTGCATTTACTACTTGTAAAAAATTAGAAATAATGTACGTATTGCATTTATTGATTTGGTTTCATGAACAATTAACCTGTTATGATCAAATATATAAATTAAATTAGATATAGTTGATTAGTGTTCTTAAACCTCGTTTAAAATCAAATATATTAACGTAGATAGTTTAAAAGGTTAGCTAGCTATGATTGATAACTAAGATAGAGTTGGTTAATTGAACTAGTTTATATAATGTTATTGGTATTTATGTAATTCTATATTGAAACCGAAAGCGTACAAAATTACACCCAAATAATCTTTGAAATATTTCATGAGTTTATTTATGAAATTGAAATAATTCGATTATTATGAACGACCTATCAAATAATTAGACTRGAGAATAAAAGAGAGATTTCAGTTAATCAGTTCAYTTATGGTTCGTATAAAAAATTTGACAAGGTTTGAATCATCATCTAACAATCTAATTTATAACTTTTGACATGGTTGGTATACTCTGCAGACAAGGTAAGATATTTGTATGATTATATACATATGGAACTATGATAAAAWTGAAAATCAYACAGYGTTTTAGGSANAAATTGGCAATGTAATCTACACCTTGAGACATGGTTTATATGGTCTTAAGACAAGGTTACGAAAACAATATGCACTAATTATAATTGTACAATGATTGAGAATTCTTAATCYCTTTTCAACTCTAATCCTTACTTACAGGAAAGTCCCTCATATCGGGAACTCTATCATAATATCATAAAGGGAACTGTTACAAGTGATATTAAACATCTTTTAGCGAAACAATGTAATTAAGTTAATAAATGCTAATAGAAACTTCATTCTAAGAGTAATCGAATTAGATACTCTTGCTATTTCAATAATCATATAAAAGTAGACATTAAGATATCAACCCATAAATTAACTATAACCTACCACATCAAACATCTAATATGCTCTTTCATACTAAATGTATGAAACTCTATCGTTATTAGACTATTGATACAATCATTTATCTCCTTAAGAGATGTATTGTCGTAAAGCATCATAATAATTAACTTCGATATCATATGGAGTTTACTTTGATCTTATACGGAGTTGATTAGTTGACTTTGATATCTTATACTCATAATTCAATGACATTTATCTTGTTCTCATGGCCGAACCCACTTTTAACCGATCGGAATTGGATAGGATCCCAATTCAATTGAATGGAATTCGTCCGTTATCAACCGAAATCGAACTAAAATGAATCACGTTTCAACTAAATTAATGATCTGAACCGACACCAAGTTACCAACCAAAATCGAACCGAACTGAATCACGGCTCAACCGAATTGAGTTGAACCGATACCAACCAAAACTGAACTGAATTGGATTTTGCTTCAACCGAATTGAACTGAATTGTTATCAACCAAAACTGAACTAAACTGATCTTTTATTTTAAGTGCATTGAACTGAACTGTACTAAACTGAACTAAACCGAACTGTTTCAATCCGCCCAAAACTAAACTGAACTGAACCGAACTTGGTCAAACTGAATTGAACTGAACTGAACTGCTACCAACTGAACTGAACTGTACTATCATCAAACTGAATTGAACTGAACTGAACTGTTTGGTTTCAACCATAACTGAACTGTTGAACCGAATTGACAGGCCTAATTGTAAATGCTCTAAATTTTCAAAGGAAAACAAACATTTCCATAAGAAGTTCACTACATTAGCTTGAAAAGACATTAATAAAGGTTAACTTAATTAAAAAAAATGTTTAAATCAATATTTATTTATGTTTACTTTAATACTCTGTATGTTGTTTAGTTTTTGAAATTTAATCTATTTATCCCCCTTCATTTAGTTATTTCTTCCCTTGTGTTCTTATTTCCCAAAGTGGAATTTCTATATTTTCTTCTTGTTTAGAATATTGTTATTTTTAACTTCAACTATATCTACCTTTTTCCTTAGTAATATAATCCATATTTATAGCTACTGTCATTCTCTTAAATAGTTTATCCACTATCTTAAAATTCCAAAATTTATTCCACTTCACATTTATTATTTTTCCCATTATACTATTTGAAAAAAAAAAAAAAATCACTAAATCTCATTCCAATTAAGAATATAATATATTAGTTCTTGTCTTTATTATAGATTTATTTTTCTTAATTCTTTCCCCATTTCTAAATAAGAACAAGAGGCAAGTGAGGGAGTTAAAGTGATAAAATGATTTGTCTCTTGTATAGAAATAAACTTTCAATTAATTGAACTTATTAATATTCCCACTTGATTAACAATGATGAATAAGGCTATGTAGTAATCTCATATTTTTATGTAGCCACCATCACTTCCACTATTCCCTTAGATACGCAATTCGAAGGTCCAACCTGATCTATCCCCAAAACCGTCTCCCTTCGTGTCAATCAGCTAACCAAGAGCTCTTTCATTTACCTCACATGTTCGTGTCAACACGACACGTGTTGGACACCAAGACTTGTACACTTCATTTTCAACTAAAGCCACTACTTTTTTCAAGAAAATGGGCAAGCCTGATGCTTGGACACCCATGTCTAATTTGACACTTCATCCAAGTCCAAGTAACATAGCTTATACAATAGAGATAATAGACTAATTTAGGCTGTCACTTATCTTGTAGTACCCAATACATTTTTTTATGTACTTTTTTTCCACCTATTAGTACAAATCAACGGCCTATTAAACCAATGCTTGTGGGTCAATTCTATACTGAAGGAGTATGTCTTAGAATGATTGGTCCTACTATTCTTTACATGTTCAAGTTAGAAATCATTATTCTTGTAATATAGTGGAAATTGTTACATTGCTGATGAAATTAATGGTTTCATTGCTTCCTAGGTTTATTACTCCTGCATTCAAGTAAATTTGAYGACACTGAAGGCTCACATGTTCATTTTAACTTGAGCTGATTTAGTTGGTACTATATCGTACGATGATGAGATTTTCATTTATACACTGATTGAATAGTAAAATGATATTAACATTGTTGTTTCTATTTCTCCTGTTATGTGTATCTCAACAATGAACCTATTTATTGGATCTTAGCTGGGTGCCACTGTGCCATTTTTTTTTCTTGGATGTGGCTTGCTTGACTAAGCTGTATTGGTTGTTTTTATGAATATGTTTAGTTAGATCAGTTGTATTTCCTCCATTTTTATTTACTTGCTGCACTTCCCATTTCACGGACCCTTCCACAATTTTTGGAGAGGAAATAGATAGAGAGAAGAACAAAGGGGATCCATGTGATAGGAGAGAGATGAACATCATATACAGACAATTCTCTCCTCTTTGCCTGCAACTTTTGCTTCATTTAGTCTTTTGCTTTTAGTTGCTGGATTTTGTATCTGCTCTAGAATCTTTGGCATGTAAATAATGTAATTCATACCATTATGTTTCTGGTGTGCTAAGATTCTGACATTATATTTCTATCTCCCTGTTCTTTTATCAATCTAGGCAGTTTCTTATATGGGTAAAAAAAAGGAATTATTTTGTATGTTTTGAGGTCTGTTGCCATTAGAGCAAATAATTTGGTATTCTGTTGTTTTTTTTTTTTTTTTTTTTTTTGAAAAATCATCAATGTTTGAACTTTGAAACTTGGCTACTTCTCTACCCATATTCCTGATACAGAAAGAATAGAGTCTAAGGAACCCCTGTGTTTATATTTCGTGTGCTAAAGCAAATTATCTTGGTCGTGACCTTAAAGGTAACATGTAGCTCAAGCTAAAGAATTATGTTTGAGATAGTTTGAAGTCATAAATTCACTTTTATTTCACTTCCCAGACTATTGACCTCATAGGGATGACATTGATTTCGAGAACTCTGGCAGCTTAATGTACCATTCAAAGTTGTATGCCTGAAACTTCACAGTTCATCCTCCTCGACTGCTTAGTTGGGTGACTTGGGTCTCTGATGGATATACATCATAGTTACATACTGTCATACTGATAGGTAATATAGGATTTGAGAACTGTGCATTTTGGCTGCAGATCATTGCAAAGTGTTGATTGGCAGATGGCTGGTACCTAGGAGTTCTGACTGAATGGATCTGGCAAAATACTCTTAAATCATCCCCATTCCACAGCAAAAAGTTTGTCGAAGAAGCTGAATCTTTTCCATAATTGTTAGTCCTTGATGGATTTAGACTCATGTAGATTACTATCCTTACTGGCTTTCATTTGAGAAACTGTTTGAGGCTCAATCCAAAAAGAACCTTAAAATAAATGAAAGCAATTAAGCTGAGCCTAAAACTTAATTTATATTGCAAAGAAATATAGTAGCCAAGTTTAGCTGACGCTTATGAATTCAGCAGCATTATAATGGTGACAGTATTATTCAGCTTAAAACTTCATGTGTGTTGTACCCAAGTCATAGACCTTCTTAGCAAAACAACCTTGGTATCTTACTACTCTTAAGAAGCATGGAATTGCTGGTGTAGAGCAGGCTCACCATCAATTCCGATTTCCCTCTCCATTAGTCAATATAACCCATCTGCTTTCTTCTTATATATTCTCTCATACGTGCTCCCCCATTTGTGAACCCTTTGTGTTTGGTGATCTGTTAAAATTCAGGAGTTATAGATTTTAGGCATTGCATGTTTGTTAATAATTATGGTGTATTTGTTGCATAGTGAAGTGGAAGTTTCTATACTTGAAATAATATGTAAGGTGGATCTCAAAGCGTATATACAGTAATTAATKGAGTGCCAGCAGATGATTTCTGGAAAGTTGAGTATGACAATGCTGAAATGGATTTCTTGGTGAAGGTGAGTTTGAGCATTGCTGCAACATAACCTCAGTGTCACTTTGGAAGTAAACTTCTTAAGCTGTTTCTCTGTTGATAGTAGCCTCTAAATTTTGACAGCATTGTTCAGTGTTTAACAAACTCTAGCTAGGGGTACTCTGTTTATAATTGTAATGAAGCTGAAATGTTTGAAGCCTATGGAATAATCTAAGCCGGAATTAATCTAGTTTTCAGGATGTCCATGTTAACAAGATGCTGCTTATTGCTATAAGACTGTTACAGAGTCACAGTGCTCTTCATAGAAATCCTTCGAATCATCATTTTGTTGATGCAGAAACTTTGTGCTCCTCCTATGCACGGTTGACGGATTTATAMCATCAACATCCTCCTCCTATGCACGGTTGAAGGGTTGAGAATTGTCACACACAATGCTTGCATAATGGAAGGGAAGATAAAAACATACCTTCCAAACCCTAAAAACGGTTCCAGCATGTTTCTTAAATTCCTTAGTGCTTTACTTTTAGACTCACATAATTGAATGATGTTCTTAGTGTAAAACAGTCGACCCTATGGAYTAGTGGTTATTAGTCCATATAGTCGATCCTATTGAAGTAAGAAAGCCGTAGTAGGTTGCATTAAATTCGATAGAAAAAACAGGATTCAAATACTATAACTGGACAAAATTGAGTAGAAGAGCCCGTTTGGAAGCAAGAGGCATGTCGACGACAGGGCACTTGCCATGCTAATGAATCTTTGTCCCTGAATTCATGTGTCATGGATGTGTGGATTGCTGAAAGACAGACACAACAATTGGTGGGTTATTGTTAATCTGATGTCGCCCTAACAAATGTGTACTGTGTATGAATTTATGTTAGTGTTTTCATCTGAACAGCTGAACTGTTCTTGCAGAATGTGTGTTGCTCTGGTTCATGAGCACTGTCTTTTTGGTAGCTAGCTAACATGCCAAAACTTGCCCCATCTTCACTTGTCGGAATCCATAATCAAATTATGCTACAGTCTAGATAGTCTTTGTTTCTTTTGCCTTTCGGTCTACTATGATATGATCCAACTTTGATCCAATGTTACAATGATACTTTTCTCCAAAGAATTTGGATTTTACCCATTTGACGCCTCTAATTTCAAATTTCATGCAGGGCCATAAATCAAATTCTCTATGAAAGTGATGAGTAGTCAATATTTTATCAGCTGTAGTGCTTTGAATTAGTGTTCACTATAATGACAAAGCAAAAACTTACATATATTCGATGCAAGACAATATATTGATCTTTTTATTCGATACAGTGACTCATTATTCATCACTATATTAATATAAAGAGTATTAAAGGTTATTATATTATCAATTTTTTCTCAACCAGACAATATGACGATGCGAAAAAGCTACACATACATTTAGAGCATCCACATTCATGGGGAGCTAAGCTTTACATTTCTCGACTTTCACAAATGTGGACTTCGCCATGAGTATAAAATCCTTCCCATTCCAAAAAAAAAAAAAAGAGCGGAGGCAAATAAAAAGGAACCTTCCCATCTTTTTATGTAGGTTCCTTTTCTTTTTCTTTTTTTTTAAATAAATTGATGTAGGAAAAAGTTGGTGGGAGAAAATGTGGTGAAGTATGAAAAATAGTAGAAAGAAAGCAAATGGGGAGCTCCATAAATGTGGGTATAAAATTCTATTGAAAAATAATGTGGACTAATGAGGTGAGGAGACATAAATAGGYAGCCTCATAAATGTGGATGCTCTTAATATATGTGGTCCTCCACATACACAAAATGTATCACCCTTDTAATTGGCTAATATAAATAGGTCCCTTATTACACTACTTGTAAATATAATTTTAAATATTCATAATATCAACTCTATAATTGAACAATACACTTTATGTACGTGGTGCCATATACACTTAGTGTCTTAGTGTATGTATATTACCTCTCTGACAATGCCGTATTAATGCATATTTTGATCGACACATGAAATAATAAGTATGAATTAGATGTGATTTGGTCCAATGTTTTAGATAATAGGAAGTGAGTGAGTCAATGCTCAAGGGTAGATTATAGAGGTAAGCAAAGAGTAATAATGATAGATTTAGGGGACCATTAAAAGGCCATGTGGACTATGGACTTAAGCGTGGTTTGTTGTTCATTGTCTCCCAAAGAACAACACCTTACCCTTATTTCTCTACCTTTCATTATGTCCCCTTTTCCTTTGCCTCTCTTCTTAACGAATTTCGATAATTCTACTACACTAGTTTATGTTATGTTAGGTCAATTTTAAGCTACATTTGATTCTATAGTTCTATACATTAGCTGAATAGTTCTCTTTACTCCACTTTCACAAAATTTAATTTATAGTTAGTGACGTACAAGTATTTGATTCGATTTTTGGATTCCTAATAATCGAGTTTTGTTGTTATTTTCATTTCTATTGATTTTTGAATTGCAAAARCATTTGCGAAATTATTTAAATAATACTACATCGTAATCATCATGTAGATCAATTTGTGACAGTTAATCCTTTGAGTGTATTTTCTATGTTTTTTAACGAAAACGAATAAACTGTTTTTAAATTTGTAACTGAAAGTTAACGGCACGTCCTTTTGTTATTAGAAAAGGCTAGYTTACGATAGTGTCAATAGAATTTAGAGCCAAAAACATGAGATTTAACACATTGGATGTTCCTACAAAGCTGTACAATCAGTACCTAACTGGCTAACTCACTCGGTCAAACTTCTTCCTGCTTCCTACAATCATAACCAAGATTTTCTTCGTTACCTAATGTGGCAAATGATATCATGAAATGGTAAATAATGACCAATCACGTCTTCCTAAGATGGCTACAATAAGCAAAAAAAGATTAAATCTCTGCTGAAAGGGCGACGAAGAATGAATCAGATCAGCAGTGTGTTGAGGGCTGTTTTATCAGAGGTTGAGAGGTTTTCCCCATTTCTTCAGGGGTGCTTTTCACTTCCATGAGCAGGGCTACTACTTCCTTCATGGTTGGCCTTTCTGATGGTGCCGAGTTCACGCAGAACATGGCAATGCCTAGTGTTTGCAGCATCTCTTGCACCATTTGATCAGGTAGTCCTTGTAGCTTTACGTCTAAGACTGATACTGCTGGTTCAAAGCTTCCCATTTTCTTCTTTACCCAATCAACTATGTGTTGTCCATCTCCCATCAGCTGGTTCTCGACAGCACTACGCCCGCTTAGGATTTCCAGAAGTACTACTCCGTAACTGTAGACGTCGCTCTTTTCTGTTATGTTCATGGTGTAACCGTATTCTGCACCATTTTACAGATGAACTCTTCAGCATTTGATCGGAATAAATCATGAAAAACCGAAAGTGAAACGTATAAATCATGAACAAATCATTTGTGTAAGGGTAGCATTCTCTTCACCTAAACCACACATGGAAATAAAGTTGAATAAGGGGCAATCGGAATCCATCTAAATTTAACGATGTGATGAGAAAACACCCAACAATACATCAATTATTTTTTCCCTACTAAACCGTACTTCACTTTATCATTTTTTTTAGAATATTGCATTACTTAGCTTTTTAATTGTACTCGTACTTCAAATACTTTCTGTTACCAATCTTCTAGGAAAATTGTTCAAGTAAAGAGCTTTAGCATTATAGTTTAACAACAAAAACAGCTAGCACAAAACAGTATCCAACCACATCAAGACAAAACTTCAACTTTAGTTGAAATTTTAATAAATTTTTTTATAAAATTTTAGAACTGTAATATATTTCTTAATATTTGCACCACAGAATGGTTCTAAACAATGTAAAACAAGGTTTTGTCATGTACTGAAACATTGGAAACATAAAATCATGAACAAATACAGATTTTGGCATATACAACTAATTGGACTTGCTCAAATAATTACTTGTAAACAAAAAGCATATAATTCTGCTAGTTTCTTGCAGCACTGCTACAAATTTACAAAGATACTTTCACAATGAAATAAATGATTTAATTCAGCCTTCAAAAAAAAGAGTAAAAATTAATGTGCTTATGTAACAGGAAATTGTAAGTAACTAAAGAAGAAGAAAACTCACCTGGAGCTATATATCCATAAGAACCAGCAATTTTCGATATTGCGTGGTGATAAGTAGATGAATGCATGAGTTTAGCAAGTCCGAAATCAGCAAGATAAGCTTCATACTTGGAATCAAGAAGTATGTTATTGCTCTTGACATCTCTGTGAATAATCGATGGCACACAATCATGATGTAGATAAGCAAGACCCTGTGCTGATCCAACAGCAATTTTGTACCGCGTTTCCCAGTCCAAGTTCKGATTATTCAGTAACAACTGCTGCAAGTTCCCATTTGGTATGTAATTGTAAAGCAGTAGCTTCACACTCTTGTTTGAACAATAGCCTACCAGCTTGACAATGTTTCGATGTCGAATGTGCCCAAGAATCTGAATTTCTGCAGCAAAGGAATCAATTACTTCGTCTTCTTTTCTTGTTTTCCAAAGTTTTTTGACAGCAATCAGCTCCCCACTGGGCATATCTGCCTTATAGACAACACCAGAACAACCTTTCCCAATTATATTTTCATCTTTCAAGCAGTCGATTATGTTGTCGATGCCGAAACCCAATTTTTGGAAAGGAATGAAAGTCCACGGATAGGAGAAATCTTCTGCACCTGCCACAGTACTGGAGCCTCCACATGGTCTTCGCACTATGTACCTACGGTTTCGTGTCACAACTATCCATGAAATCACAAGCGCCAGAATAACAGAAGCAAGGATCACAAATATTAGAGCAACTGTCTTTCCAGATTTCACCCCATTTTTCCTGAATAAACTCGACGAACAAGTGGAGCCATCAAGAGACTGGCAGAGATTTTTGTTTTCTAAGAAGGAATCAGGTTTTAAGGTTTTGAAAGACGGGGTGACAGGAATTGGACCTGAGAAATTGTTGAAGGATACATTCAAGGATGTGAGGCTTGTCAACAACCCAAGGACAACAATTTTTCCTGAAAGCATGTTGTGAGAAAGATCAAGTGATTGTAGTTGTGTCAAACTTGATATCGGCTCAGGTATTTCGCCACTTAAAGCATTATAACTCAAGTCCAAGCTATTGGATAAGCTAGTCAAGTAGCCAATTTCGGGTGGGATGGTTCCTGAGAGGTTATTGAAGCTCAAATCAAGTAACGTAAGCTTCTGCAAATTTTTGATGGCTTTCGGAATTGGCCCAGATAATAGATTGTTGCTGAGGATGAGTTTATCTAGGTAGCTAAAATTTCCGAAACTCTGAGGAATTTGCCCTGTGAAACTGTTTCGACTCAGATCAAGCTGCTCGAGGTTTACTAGCTCTCCCAACTCATTTGGAATTTCTCCTTTGAGATGATTATTATGGAAATCAAGCAGCTCAAGTACAGTGATATTACCAATCTCATGAGGAAGACCACCTGAAAAATGATTCATATACAAGTCCAGAAACACAAGATTCTGCAACTGCCCTATCTCTTTTGGAATTTTCCCAGAAAGCTGATTTTCGCCGAGCCTCAGTCTCACCAAAGACTTACAATTTGCGACACGTGGAGACAATCCACCAGTCAACGAGTTGCCGAGCAACATCAGCTTGCTGAGCTTCTGCAGCCTGAATATCTCATCTGGGATCGACCCAGTGAGCTTGTTCCTCGAAAGATCAAGCGTGTACAACTCACTGCAATTCCCAAACTCTGGAGGTATAGTCCCTGACACCAAGTTCCCCCACAAAAAGAAGCTCTGCAAGTACTTAAGATTGCCAATTTGCGGAGGAATCACGCCTGACAGCAGGTTCTTATCCAGCTGCAGAGTAGTCAGACTAGTGCATTTACTCAACTCCAACGGAATGGAACCTGTGAGAGAATTATCAGACAAATGCAGCTGCTGTAACAAAACCAACTTCCCCAACTCACCAGGGATGGCCCCAGACAGATCGTTAGCCGACAAATCAAGCACAACCAACGATGAGCAGTTCGAAAGCTCAGCAGGAATACTACCAGACAGAGCATTCCCCCACAGAAGTAAACTAGTTAACTTCTGAAGCCTACCCAACTGAGGAGGAATCTCACCTGTCAGCTTATTCATGTGTAAATACAAATTTGTCAGGGAGACACATGAGCCGAGCTCAGGTGGGATTGACCCAGAAATCTCAGTGTCATACACAGCAAGCGTGTCCAAATTCACAAGGTTCCCAAGCGCAGAGGGCAACTCACCTGACAAACCAGTAGCAGCAACGCCGAAAGTGGTAAGATTGGTGAGCAGACCCAACTGATGAGGTATCTCTCCTGTAATATAAGGATTACCACCCAACCTAAACTGCTGAAGGGAAACCAATGATCCTAACTGAGGAGGGATAGTTCCATTAAGGAGATTATCTTGCAAACAAAGGACTTGTAGTGAGGTTAGATTAGACAGCTGAGGTGGGATTTTTCCTGACAGTCTGTTTTCATTCAGGTATAGAAACTGCAGTGATGACAGTTGCCCAAGTTCACTTGGAATTGACCCTGAGAGGCTATTATCGGATAAATCGAGAAGGCGAAGGTTAAACAAATGGCCGAACGAAGGCGGGATTGAACCTGAAATGTTGGTGGTGGACAGGTTCAAGAACTGTAACGATGAGAGCGATGAAATATCAGCAGGAAGATAAGACAAATTAAGGAATGTGTTTGGGAGTGAAAGTGAAATGACCCTTTGTTGAGGCGAACATGTTATGCCTTTCCAAGAACATGGGGTTGCATCAGAAGAATCCCATGTTGATAAAACTGATGATGAGGACTTTGAAACAGGGTCTGCTGCTGATAACAGTGAGAGCAGTGCTTCACCATCTTGCGACAACGCTGATACTGATGTCACCCAAATCATAGATATCAAGTTTATGATGATGAAAGTCTCCATTAAACTGATGTTTGGTTCGAAACTAATTGGGCTTGTGGGAAAATGATGCAATGAGACGCTAATAAGATTTTATGTGTTGTTGAAGTTTATTAGTGATTTCTCTCATGCTTTAACTGGACACAAATGTATTTGTGTTGTTGAACTGAGTGCATGTGAAATACAACTAGTATGCATATCATTCAAAATTCAAAACCGAAATAAATACAACTTTCTTACCGGATGGAACTTGTTGTTGAACGATGGTGCACAATCAGTGAAACCAAAAAAAAAAAAAAAAAAAACATAAACGGATGAAACAAGATTGAAGAAAGAGTGATTAAACAAAGTTGGTAGTGGGATTGAATGGGATTGTTGAAGAGAGGAGAGAGAAAATGGAGGAGTAGGGTGGCTAGTGAGTAGTGACTCTGGGTTCTATGCTCAAGGGTGATTGAGAATAGTGTTAATTAGAAGGAAGAAAAAGAGGTGAGAAAGAGAAGCAAAACAATATTTAATTAAATGAATTTAAAATAACTAATTTTAAAGTGCCGTGAAATCGGCGCCACAACTGTGTTGCTTTTATGGGTAATCGTTATTTAGATAAATTAATAGACTTAGTAATAAGAATATGATAAGATGCCTGTATATTTTTGCGTTTGTATTATTGTTATTTCCTTGTTAAGTTGGAAAATTACGGGAATAAGACAAATCTGCCATTAATGGTCAGTGTGTAAGATACGCTTTTTATCCACTCTCACTCACCCACCTCTTTCGRCATTTTTCTCATGCAAATATGCAATTCGTACAAGCCAATTAGGATGTAGTCTGTAGTCTCCATTTTGGGAGAAAGAATCCTCTCCATTTCCTCTCATTCATTTCTTATTTTAAAATTTTGACACCTAATTAACTTAAATATAAAAATTCTAAAATTCCTCCTATTTTTCTCCTTTAATCCATCCTCAACCATTAGATTAGGAATTAGACTCTCCATTTTCTCTAAGAAAAATGGAGAGGATCGTGACTCCCATTTTGGCCGGCGCCACTTGTGTAATATCGGTTACTAGATTCTACAATTATACGTATCTATTTACTGTAGTATTTATCAACATAATACGAAGCATTCCATATTATTGTACTCCCTCCGTTCCTTAATGTTCATGTCATTTCTGATTTTTTAACTATTCACAAGTGGAGATAATCTTATAAATAACTATTGATGTATAAGAATAAATATAGTGATGTGGGATCTTCTTTGATTCATATTAATGAGTAGATTATTAATATTCAATCGTTGTAATTTTTAAAAAGATATAACTAAAGATATAGACGATACAAAACATGCATTGAGAAGTGTATGAATAGTAACTGGCAGAAACGTTAAGAAACATAGGGAGTACTAGGTATGTTTTTCCGTTTCAAAAAAATGTTGTATACATTAGAAAAATTGACATGGTTGATAGTTGATAATTTGGGAAATCTTTTGAAATTTCTCATAATAAAAAGTCAAAATTAAATATAGTGAATCAGAGTCTTGTTTGATTCATTATTTCGAACAGTAACAATATCTTATTTTTATAATTTTTATAATGTATTTTCAAATATAATAAAAAAAAATGTACATTGACATACTTGTCAAAATAAAATGGATGGAACATTTAAAAACGAAAGGACTACAACATCATATTAAGGAAATCTCTTAAACTCTTCAATGTTGATAATTTTGTTTTAGGATTTTATATATAAATAAAAATATATTATTTCCTCCATAAGACAATAATTGCTGCAAACATTAGATCATAAAATACTACTCCCTCACTTGTAAAAAAAATACTACTCCCTCGGTTATTTTTTTCACTTTCTATGTTCCAAATCAATCTATCTATTACAGTATCTATCAGTAAAACAAAAACCAGAACTGTCACTTGACATGTAATAGTGCAAAGTTTTCCCTTTTTTTCCTAACACATCAAATATATAAAGGAAAAAAAAATCTAAAACTAATAATCTAATAAAAATAAATAAATTACAACATGATGTAAACAAAAAAATCCTACATATATTTGAGTATAATGGTTAAGATTCTTTTGTATAGAGTATAGCAAGTTTTCATTATATTGCCCTTTCATACAGTGATTATTTATAAGAGCATGTATAATGAAGATTCAAAATTTCCTTCATCCCTTCTTCTCTACCACTTTCTCAGGAATTCTCACTCATCTTTATTCTTTCTAAGAAAATTTTCTTCATCTTAATATTTTTTTTTTTTGGTATACATTTTGGAAACATTTTTTTTCATTGATTTATTACTCATTATTCATGTTAATATTTTTTTGGTACAACAATTAGTACTTGCTAAAAATATCAATCATTGTACTCCGTAGTACAATAATTCAACTTATCATATCATTTTAAGTTTTTTAGTATCATATATTTATTTTAATAAAATATTTAGGAAAAATGGAAACGAATAATCCCATCTTTTGGTGGTCTTCAATGAATAATCTGAACTGAGCAATATTACGGAATATACTAATCTTTCACCCTTATCTTCAACAATTATACTAAATGACCTAAAACCTGATAATCAGGTCATTTACTCATTCTACCCATTTTTTCTATTTTTCAGTTTTCTTTTTTTTTTCTTGTATTTTTAAAAAGCCTCACCATCTCAAACCACCACCCACCCACTGATGTATTGTATTATTATATGGTTTTCCTCCCATTTCTCTTGCTATATCGAATGGTTTTTGGCCTTCTTAAGGCCCTCTTTGCTACTAATGTTGTTTGTTTAGTGTTTGAGAAGGTTTTAGGTTGCTTCCATTTATTTGGAGTTATTTCGGAGCTTATTTGCAAACATTACGGAGTTTATTAGAAGTAGCAATGAGCTAGGAGAGGAGCGACGCAAGGAAGTTGATACATGCTCACTCTTTTGGCCATAACTTTTGTTTCYTTTGTCMGATTGGTGCGATTCCAGCTGCATTGGAAACTAGACTTCGAGAGCTTCGATTTGATAGGTCACATGCGTGATTTGGACCACCGGAGCTCGAGATATAGCCTCTAGAAGWTGGACYATTCTGCTGRKAAAACCGTATCCGATCCGATCGGATCACACCCGWTCCGATCGGATCGAGGCCCGATTCTGCACTTAAGTGGCTTTTAAATTAGCTTRTAATGAAGGGCATGATTGTAATTTAGCAAGCTTAGTTTAATTTAGATATTTTCTGATGTTTAAAGGGATAGAAATCCTAATTATTCTATTATCTTTTATTCTATTATTCTAGTTTACATCAAAAAAGAGGAAATTCCCAATTACGTATTGTTGAACCCTAGTTTTGGCTTTTCAATAGAATTCAATCATTCAATCATCAATTGCAATCCTTCTTTTGGTAATTAATTCTTCCTTTAATTCAATTCCTTATTGCTTTCAATTATTTATACTTTTGATTATTGCTTTGAATTGTTTTASCTTATTAATTATTCTTCCAATTATTTTAGGGTTTTATTATTGTTTTGAATTATTCTTTGTTTTAATTATGTTTTTATACATCACAATCATCATGCTTAATTCAACTATGAGCGAGTAGTTTTATTTCTAGAGCGATTGGGGATCTATAGCAGTATGATGGTTTTATAATTGGTTTGATGCAATTCATGGCTTGGCTTTTAATTAAATTCCTATTTGATTGTTCTTCACTAGGTAGTGCACGACTTATTGCATAATTAGATTAGTCACGAGTTTCTAGATCTAGCGATTGAAACTTAATACAAGATCTACATCAATAGGTAGAACGAGATTCTAGGTCGAGAGATACGGTTAGGAGTAGTCTATGGTTTAATTGATTCGAGAGAACTTTAATCCTGTTTGATTATGCCATGTTATGAATTGTTGATCCAAATTGTTGTCATTACTGCTTATGTGAACCATAGCTCTAGATTCTTTTATATATATGTTACTTCTTTCCATTATCGTAGTCATTAGCTTTAAATAGTCTAAGTCACAAACAACTTTTTCTGCTAGTTTAGATGCTTTTATTCATTATCAGTAGTTGTGTTTCCTGGTACGATCCTGTTACCACTAGCTGCAGGTTAGTTTTTATAGGTATTTTTGATAGGTAGCGACAAGCCTGTCACCCACCACCCTCAAACCCCCTCCTTCGCTGGCCCTCAGCTCCTCCCCACCCTCCTTCTCCGCTCTCAACGTCCTCCCCACCCCCGCCGCCCTCACACCTGCTCCCACCCCGAAACAACCCCCATCCTCGAAACACCCTCCACCACTCGAAAACACCTGCCACCATCGAAAACAACCGCGAAACACCCTCCACCACTCGCCTCTTCCCTCTCCTCCCACCCCTTAGCGATTTAGATTGATTTTATTGATTTTGATTTGTTTGTGATTTCCTTTTCGATTCGATTTGATTTTGTTCTTGATTTTGATTTTCGATTTGATTTGGGGATTGGATATTGATTTGGGATTATCATAGTAGAAAAATTCATTTGTTGCGGTTTTGACCGCATCAATGTAGTTTGTACAATTTGCTGCGATTATGGGCAAAAAACTCCAACAATTGCTGCAGATATACCAAAACCGCAAATGGCTTTTTTTTCGATATTATATAAATACTATATATATATATATTTGGTATATTACACTAATAGCCAATCCTATACATATATTATTTTTAATAGATAATATATAAAATGCATTATTTATTTGAGAAAATGTTAAACAACAAACTTAGATATAGTGATTAGATGATAATTATAGTATATTTACAATTAAATATTACATAGAAATAAACCACTAATTACATCAAACTATAATCTACATATTACATTAAAACTTAATTAAAATGAACAACAAGCCACAGTCCACAGCAACATCACGCACATAAATCTGCAAACAACATGGAACAATGTTATCGATCTACAAAAAATCATATTATCAATAAAATGAAATTACGATACCAAAAATTAAGAAAAAACCCCATAAACAGAAATTAAAATCAGCAATCAAAATTCTGAAATAAAAATTTCAACAAAAATGAAATAAAGTATTAATCATATATACATGTTAAATGTCACAATTACAGTCAATTCAAGAATTTCATTAATGAATACATCAAAAATCAAATCAATGAAAAAACAAAATCAAAATACATAAAACACAAACATAAACAGAAACCAAATCAGATTTGAAGTGTTCTTTGAACGAGACATCCACAAACGAATCACTCAGCAACAACGGAATAAAAATGAAAATAACGAAATCAAAATTAAAAATCGAAATAAAAACACCTCACGCATTAAATGCAACCCTAATTTCAGGAAAAACCAAGATCACAAGAAAATAAAAACAAATTTGATCTGAAGATTAAAGAAAAACGAAAATCTCGACAAACAAAATAATAAAAAAAATGAAAATCTCAGTATAAACAAAAACCGAAAAATACAATCTTTGTAGCACAAACCCAGAAAACTAACAAAAATTTTAAAAAATAAACCAAAACCTTATTTTGAGAGGATATTTGATACGAACTTCTATTGATCACAAGATAATTAATAAATAATAGATGTTAAAATACGAACTAAAGAAAATCAGGGTGATAGAGAGTGAACGAGGGCAATCAAAAAAACGAAATTATAATTAAAAAAGGAAACTTATTGATGAAAGAGGCACTTGCAGCACGTCCTGGTGGTGAGTCGTGGCTGTGTGGGGTTGGCAAACGATGGTGAGTCGTAGGGTGTTGATGGGTTTGTCAGGTGTTGATGGGCGGAGAGTGAAGAAATCAGCACGCGTTTGAAGACAGATCTAACGAGGAGAGACAGTAGAGAGGAGCGGATTGAGGCTGTGGGGGGGAATGAGTTAGATGATGGGGGATGAGAGGAGGTTATCGTTTTTTTTTCGTGGAATACATGATTTGTGTATTTGTGAGAGCATTTGTTATTTTTTAATTCAAAGTATATGCTGCATTTAGCTCTAACCGCATATTAGCTATAACCCATTCTAACGCTTTATTGTGCGATTGTTATAAAACCGCAACACAATACATTATGTGTGGTTTTTATACACCGCAGCACATACCGCATATATGAGTTTGTATCTACTAGTGTTGGTTATGAGTGGTTGTGAGTAGTTGGATGTGCGAATCGTGGTTGATGGTGCGGTGGTGCGATGGGGGTTGATGCGTATGGTGTTATCCGCTATGGGTGGTGGTGTGCGAGCGGTGATGGTGGTGATGATGTGGGGCAGAGGGTGTGGAATGATAGGTGAACTGAAATGGTGTGATGGTAATGGTGACTGGTGATTGGCGTTTATTATTATTTATATTTTATTATTATTATTTTATTATTATTATTATCATTTTATTTTATTTTATTTTATCATTCTTTATTATCGATTTTATTATTGTTATATTTGGTTATTTATTATTTATTAATTTTGTGTTTAATATTTTAGTTAATTTAGTATAATGTATTAGTCTGTATGTATGGTATGGTTGATATTATAGTAGTATTATTAGTTTATTTTTAAAGTCTTGAACATGTTATTATAGGTGAGGAGAGAGAAGTTGTAGGTAAAAGTTAGGTTTTAGTATAATGGGTGAAGATAAGGGTACAAGGTTAGTATATTCCGTAATAATGRTCAGGTCAGATTATTCATTGCGGACCACCAAAAGATGAGATTATTAGTTTCCATTTTTCCAAATATTTAACATAAAASGAAAAATATTATTCAAATCTAATTAGTGTTACTCCGTATTATTTTCATCATTTTATTTATTTTAATAATTAAATCAACATGGTCATTGCCCGTGATTTGTGGTTAATCGTTTTCCCTCCATTTCTTTTATCAAATATAGAAAGTTTAAAAAATTTTGTTAACAATCTAGAATAAACTAATTAGCTATAAGTACATAATTATGAGATAATTATGACGCTAATTAGAAGAGTAAATATGCACGTAACATATATAACAAATATGCTACTTTCTCAGTTCGATAATGTTTGTGCCTGTTCATACGCTAATTATAACGATTGAATATTAATAATCTACCCATTAGTACGAATGAAAAAAGATCCAATATCACTATATATGTTGTAGCCCTTAGCTCCCGAACAGTGAGATTTGTAGATYCGTGAGGTGAGAAGGCGAATCCGCAATGCTACTCAAGCTAATCCTCGTAGACGGATCATCGTAGATGCTTAAGTAAGTATATGTCTAAGAGGGGGTAAATCAGTAATTAAGTGAAGATTAAGAGTTTTAACCGTGAGATTAGTGTCTTGTCAATGATTACGAAATGATTATCACATTCCCCCATGAGGGGTATTGATAGAGCCTTGGGGGGATCAATTGGTCAATCATATTGTGCCAAGTGTCACGATCCTAGGCTTTCTAGGGAGAATTTCCCATCRCATGAAGGGTGTAGATTGCATCGTCTTTATTATGGTAGCCATTTTAGGTGTTAGCCGTAAGTAATACGTAACCTCTCTAGCCCCTAGGCATATGAGGATCACGCACCCCATAAGCATCTCATGCGGAGCGCACGTGACTTCAAAGTCTAGGCGCTTAGCCACATCATTTGCCCCTCAAACCATCCCATAAAACTGATTTTATGGGATTGGTTTGCTTATTAGTTCGCCAAGTAGAATAAACCAAGTAACAAGTGCAGACCGATGGCCTGATGCCYAGAGCTCAAGCCAAGGCCATTGAGGACAAATACAGACGAACTCAAATTGCATGAGCTCATTGGCCTAGATGCCAGTTACTAGGCAACAGGTACATTACCGGCACATTTTATTASCGATTATGCTGTGTCCAGTCTAGCCGGGTGCCTCTGGTTTTGAACTGCAGCTACCATACCAYCGTGTTATCATGCCGAGTAAGCCCAATCCGCGGGAAGTTAATTGAGCATTTTTCAACGCGATTTCATGCCGCTTGAACCCGTTTTTAGGTTGCAAGTACCATACCGGCATTTCTTRGGCCGATTAAGCTTAAATTTTGGTGCCGCCTGGACCCCATTTTGGGTCACAGGTACCATACCGATATGTTTTAAGCCGAGTATGCGATGTTTTAACCAATGAGATTATAGCATATTAGTCATGCCGACTGGACCCCATTTTGGGTCACAGGTACCATACCGGCATGTTTTTGGCCGAATATGTTTAGTACTTGGTTATCTTTACCAAGTATACCATAATGCCATAACATGCCGCCTGGACCCTGTTTTGGGTCACAAGTACCATACCGGTATGTAAATTGCCGATTATGCTTAGTACTTAGTGATTTTTCACCAAATACATTATAGCACAATAACATGCCGCRTGGACCCCATCTTTGGGTCARAGGTACCATACCGGCTTGTAAATTGTCGATTATGCTTAGTACTTGGTTATCTTTACCAAGTATACCATAGTGCCATAACATGCCGCCTGGACCCTGTTTTGGGTCACAAGTACCATATCGGCATGTAAATT
>SNQN01000393.1:124351-154346 GCA_008642245.1 Bassia scoparia | reverse complement strand
GATTTCATTTGTTGAACTTATCTACGGAGTACTTCGTATCAATATCATATCGATACACGAAAACAGAAAGGTGCACACGCCATCAAGGTACACGAACGCGATCAGATAGATCGGCTATGCATGTATTGGAAGTTGAAACCAAACTATGATTCATTAAACGTACTTAAGACCTAGGTTAACGAATTGATCCGCATATAATGGAGCAAATGATCTGAAAGTCGAGTATGCACTAGAAAAATATACTAATTGTACGTATGTACAAACTACTAGGAATATAATAATGCACGTAATAAGTTAAAAGAATCCAAGAATTCGTTAATACTATAGTATTAGTATTACTATTGTTTGATTAATTAAATTGTGTACTTAATATATGATTACTTTGAAAGGTGCCAAAAAAATGGATTATTGCAAAATAGTATTATGGTATATTGGTATGTCATATGTGGTTGATTTCTTGACCCACATTGGGATGCTTCTATTGATGCACATTTCTTGAAGCATGACCAACATTCAATAATTATCTTAAGGTTAATCAACACCTTTCAACAATAATGTGTATAATTTTCTTTTTCACACTACATACCATGCATGAAATAATAAACTTTTTCACACTACATACCATGCATATTTTTTGTTTTGAGGACATGTAAATCTAATTAATACTCGAGCAACTTTCAAATTGAATGAAGTCCGATCCATATACGGTTTCTTGAATTCAATATATTGTCAACCGATTTCAGTGCAATTTACATGAGCAAATAGTATGCAAATATTTTATATTTCAGAACTCTATGTATTTTAAACAAAATTCCAAGTGTATATATATAATGACATGCATAGCCAAGCCGATAATATATACTACTCTGTATAAGAATGTTGATCGAGTAGCTATAGTATAGAAAAATGTACACACTAGTTAGCTTCAAAGTGTTAACTAATTGTTCTCGATAAAAATATATCAATGCTTACTTGTTCATATGATGCAATGTTTCCCATTAACTCCTCAAAAATGTGTTTTGCTTGGGTAAGAGAAAAATAGAGGGAAAGGAGAAAATGTGAGAAGGAATCATCATCATCCTGATACACCAAACACATGAAAAATGGTGAGGGAAATCAACTTAAGTCCAATTGTCTACATTTTTCATAAGTGGGGCAGTTAATAGTTAGTATGTACTCCGTAGTAAACTAGTCGTCACAACAATATAGGAAGTACTTTATTTCATCCGTTTTGAAAAAGTTAAGCTTTACGTGTTTGTTTTGTTCAACTTATTTTTATTTATTTTCAGAAAAAATAAATTCAGATAAGAAAAAATGAGTTCAGATAAGAAAAAAATACCTCTCACACATGATTAGGCTATGCTCATAGTTCAGATTAGAAAAAATAAGTTCAAATAAATCAAATAGAATAAACTCCGTATAGATTCTACTTTTGAAAAAGTTTTGTATTTTATGTCTACGCATATTATTATGATTGTTAATTTGTTATAGAGCATAAGATTATACTCATAGTTTTTACTATGCGTTATTTGTTTAATGATACTCGTCTAATTTCAATATTGTGCAATGCTAGAAAAGATATCATAGTAATCGTTACTGGATTATTCAAAAATTAGGGATTGTCAATTTTATAGCTAGATTAGACCCTTGTCAAAAATTGAAAGTTGTTAAACTATTACTGCGTACTATTATTATTNAAGCATGACCAACATTCAATAATTATCTTAAGGTTAATCAACACCTTTCAACAATAATGTGTATAATTTTCTTTTTCACACTACATACCATGCATATTTTTTGTTTTGAGGACATGTAAATCTAATTAATACTCGAGCAAATTTCAAATTGAATGAAGTCCGATCCATATATGGTTTCTTGAGTTCAATATATTGTCAACCGATTTCAGTGCAATTTACATGAGCAGATAGTATGCAAATATTTTATATTTCATAACTCTATGTATTTTAAACAAAATTCCAATTGTATATATATAATGACATGCATAGCCGATAATATATACTACTCTGTATAAGAATGTTGATCGAGTAGCTATAGTGTAGAAAAATGTACACACTAGTTAGCTTCAAAGTGTTACCTAATTGTTCTCGATAAAAATATATCAATGCTTACTTGTTCATATGATGCAATGTTTCCCATTAACTCCTTGAAAATGTGTTTTGCTTGGGTAAGAGAAAAATAGAGGGAAAGGAGAAAATGTGAGAAGGAATCATCATCATCCTGATTAAGGGCGGCAAATGGATCGTGTCGAATATTTTTTCGTGTCGAATTATCCCAACCTTAACCCGACCTGATTTTTTAGGTCAGTTTTTTCGAACCTAACTTGATCTGACCTTTTTTCAGGTCGACTCGACGATCCATTTGACGTGATTTTTTTAGTTTTGAAATATAATGGTAAAAATCGGGTTAGGTTGACCCGAATATGACCTGATTTTTTCGGGTCAACCTTAGCTTATTGTGACATGAATTTTTTTAGCTACCAATACTAATACTTAATAATACAAACTTACAAAGTACGTAAGTACATACCACAAACCATCATAGTCTTTTTTTTCGTGTCGGTTTTGTGTCAAAAAATTCAACCTGAACCTAACCCATTTTTTTTCGCGTCGTGTTCGTGTCGACCTATTTTCGTTTTCGTGTCGGAAAATTCAGACCTAATCTGCTTTTTCAGGTCGGGTTCGTGTCATATTTTCGTGTCGTGATAGTTTTTACACCCTTTAATCCTGATACACCAAACACATGAAAAATGGTGAGGGAAATCAACTTAAGTCCAATTGTCTACATTTTTCATAAGCGGGGCAGTTAATAGTTAGTATGTACTCCGTAGTAAACTAGTCGTCAACAATATACTTTATTTCATCCGTTTTGAAAAAGTTAAGCTTTACGTGTTTGTTTGTTCAACTTATTTTTATTTATTTTCAGAAAAAATAAGTTCGGATAAGAAAAAATGAGTTCAGATAAGAAAAAAATACCTCTCACACATGATTAGGCTATGCTCATAGTTCAGATTAGAAAAAATAAGTTTAAATAAATCAAATAGAATAAACTCTGTATAGATTCTACTTTTGAAAAAGTTTTTGTATTTTATGTCTACGCATATTATTATGATTGTTAATTTGTTATAGAGCATAAGATTATACTCATAGTTTTTACTATGCGTTATTTGTTTAATGATACTCGTCTAATTTCAATATTGTGCAATGCTAGCAAAGATATCATAGTAATCGTTACCGGATTTTATTCAAAAATTAGGGATTGTCAATTTTATAGCTAGATTAGTAGATTAGACCCTTGTCAAAAATTGAAAGTTGTTAAACTATTACTGCGTACTATTATTATTTTTTGTTATTAACAAGAGAGGATTAAAAAATAAAAAAAAAACATGCAATTGAGCAATTCAATCTATGTCTCATATAATTAGGTACTCCATAAAAAGCCATGCTTCCATTAAAGAGTGTATTTAAATTTAAATTTAAATTTAGATCACAACAAATACTTAATTAATTTGACAAATAGTTTTTCTTGAGCAGGTGAAAGCAGTAAAATCCGCGGTTTTAGGTTGTTGATTAGGTTGACAATTTAGGCTAATCGTTGACAAATRACAAGACTTTTTTCTCAAACTCCTTGAAACTTGGTTTATTAAGATGCAAATGATGAGATTAAAAAGTGTATAATAATTATTCCTCACTTTTGTAAAAGATGCAACAAAAAAGCCAATGTCAAACATGCCACTTAGGAAGCACAGAACCTTCTTTTATGTAGGCTTTTTTCTCATTGCGCTCAAATCTAAGTCACACATAATTGATAACGATCCCAAAAACTTATTTACTCTAACTATCAACTGTTGTAATTGTCTTGGATATATGTAAAATTAGGTTTGATTAATGAGCCGAGCCTCGTCGAAGATCCTGAGCCGAGGTCATCTATGCTCGGCGTTCGAAAGCGTGCGACAGACTCGAAATATTTTTATCTTTTACTTATAGTCTTAATAATTAAAAATTATAGTGATGTATTGTTAAGTTTAACAAAATTAGAAAATCATAGCTCTACTATACTATGTTTTAAAATCATCTATATTACTAAGTTTCGAACTTCATATAACTTATAGTGATTTTGAACTTATTATTCCAGCTCAATTAAAAAGCTCGAGCCTGAGGCTCGAGCTCGACCATGATAATCCACGAGCCTAGCTTAAAATAACCTAAAGCTCGCTCCGGCTCTGTTAATACCCCCTAGTCAAAAGTAATGATTTTCTATGGGTGAAGCTTTCTTTGCACCGTAAAACCAGCACATTAGCAAGAAATAAAAAATCATCTATGTTATCGAATATTTGTGGATAGACTTTTTGATACTATAGTAAAACACCACGTATATGTTTACAACATTACACCAATTTGTCTGTATATATTTGCAAATAATACTTTTATTGTTTTACACCAATGAAAGTGATTTCATAGGAGTCATATTAGTTGTTCAATTGTTTAGTCTAGTGATGTTAATAATTCCGATTCACTTCCTCGTTCTATCTCGTTTGAAAATGACGGTTTAACAATCACAATAGCGTTTTTTTTAGCTCAATTCAAACTCGATTCCGCAAAACCTCGCATAACTTTAAACTGACATCTTTTGGACGAATTGTATCATTTTTTTTTTTTTTTTTTTTTTTCTTAATGTAAAGGCATATGACACACCATTGATACTAACTTTGTCCTCAGAATTTTCGCCCTTCTTACCTTTATATTAACTAAAAAAAAACTAGAAACGTTGATCTTATATGACAGTGCAGTATGTCAACTTATCAAAGCCCATTTCCATAACTTGAGATGTACATGACCGTAAAAGTGCAAACAAGCTAGAGAACTAACTTAAAAATGCCACAAAGATAAAATTATCATAAACAGAATTATATTGTCCGATAACGTTCTCCTTTCACTTGTTTCCTTTCTTTCACATTTCCTCGTATTTTTTCTTATTAATTAAATTTCAATTTATTTACATGGATAAGCTGCATTGGACTTGATGCAAATGTCAACTCCAAGTCAACTACCTGCATTGGTGAATAAACATACATAAACATAATATTATTCCCCATAAATATAACCTTCTTCATTTTATTTATTTAAAAAACATCTCATATTTTATGGGTTATGATATACAACTTCTAGAATTGCATATAAGAAGTCATAAAATGGAAGGTTTCAAAAAAGTAACATTTATACTCAAATTTGTCATATTTACATAATCTATAAATAATACCATTAAGCAAAAATTTTAATTCCTTATACTGCCTAACAAACTACGTTAGGATAGGAATGATCGAATCGGGGCGGATGAACCTCACCCGCCATCCATCATCCCATCCGTAAATATTCACCAGATCCATCATCCACCACCACGCGGTAAACGGATGATCGGAATAATTAACGGATGATCACAATTATAACATAAACAATTGATAAGAGTTATGTTCAGAGTAATTGGGCTCGCGCCATTTATTAACATTCTTTTATAAAACTATATGATATATATACAAATACTAAATATATTATAATATAATTATATATTATAATTATAATATATATTATATAATTACATATTTATGTGATGGATCGTTAACGATCGGCATGGTGAAAAAAGCTCCCCGAACCATAATCCATCATCCGTTCATCCATTAAAACCGGTGGTTTCACCCACTCATCTAAGCGGGTGAAATGGATTAACGACATCCCACTGGATAATTCCATCCCTAAACATACGTAAGCTTTCCAATTTATTTAGTTTTAAAAACCATCATCAATTCCCTGATTTCCTCCTGTTTTCTACTCCCTCAGAGAGTTCTATGACACTGATAATATTTATTTACTTAGTACTTTTTTATAAAAAAAGCTTTTGCTAATGAGATTCTTTATTGCATAATTTATTCATTTACACCCATTTACTTTCCTGCAATTTGGTAGATTCATAGCTTTCAATTTGAATTCTTACCTTCTGTTTTTCATTAATTGCCACCCACTTACATCACCATCTTCCTACTTCCCTTCTTCCTCACTTTCTCTCTCTTCTCAAATCTCCTCCTTTGACTTGCAGGACCTCATTTTRRAGTAAAATACAATTTACACTTCATTCCAAATTCTTGTTTATGGCTTTCTTTTGCTTCTRCATAAAGCCAAAAAATCAACCTTTTTCCCTCTTTTTGGTGGTAAAACAACATGTGTCTTCTTTCTCATCATTCTCATGTCTCATAGCTTAAAAAGGTTCAATCTTTCTTCAAGTTCTCAGTTTTTTTTTCCAAACCCAAAAGAGTAATCATGTGTGTGCTCTTGTTTTAGCTTAAAGCTTCAATCTTTACTCTAATTTTAAGGTTTGCAATTCATTCTCATCTTCAAAATCCCATTTTTTTTTTAATCCCAAAATGCAGAAATGTGTGTTATAGTTCATTATCAACTTACATAGCTAAAAAAGCTTAAATCTTTATTCAAATTCTGTGATTTTCATCTTTAAAATCCCATTTTTTTCCACACCCAAATAATAATTTTTTTTTTTTGAAAAAAAATGGGAGAAGTTTTTGCACCATCACCATTACAGCAACCAGTAAGCTTTCTCTCTCCTCCACCACCATTGCACAACCTTGAATCTCCAGGGTTGAGTTTAGACAGCAAAATCAGCCCAAGCATAATCCTAATRATAATCATCCTTGCAATAATCTTCTTTGTGTCAGGCTTACTTCATCTTCTGGTGAGATTCTTACTGAGGCCAAATCCAAGAGACCCAGATGAATATTTAGACAATGTAACAGCACTTCAAGGGCAATTGCAGCAGCTGTTCCATCTTCATGATGCAGGGGTTGACCAYTCATACATTGACACACTTCCTGTGTTTCAGTACAAAGCAATCATAGGCTTGAAAGACCCTTTTGATTGTGCTGTTTGTTTGTGTGAGTTTGAGCCTGATGATAAGCTCAGGCTTTTGCCCAAATGCAGCCATGCTTTTCACATGGATTGCATTGACACCTGGCTGCTTTCTCACTCCACTTGCCCTCTCTGTAGAGCAAGCTTGTTGCAGGATTTTGGGGCTAACAACAACAACAACAACAACKARCATCATGGGTTTTCACCCATTGTTTGTGTGCTTGAATCTGGTAGCAACACTGTTGAGAGCTCCAGGGAGCTGGAGAGGGACAGTAGGGAGTTGATCGCGGGCTCGAATCGCCACGTGGGTGTCCTCGAGGACGGTGAAATTGGGTCGAGTCGTGTCGTGTTCCCGAGGAAATCGGTTGAGAATGAACAWCAACAAGAAGGTGGTAATAAGAAAGAAGAGAAGATTATGACTGTTAAGTTGGGCAAGTTTAGGAATGTGGATGGTGGTGAAGGAAGTAGTGAGATCAACAACAACAACAACAACAACAACAACAACAACAACAACAACAGCAACAACAACAGCAACAACAGCAACAGTACTAATCTCAACCAAAATAGTGGGAGTAGTGCAAGCAATGAATTGGGTTCAAGAAGGTGTTATTCAATGGGATCATTTGCATATGTTTTAGATGAAACAACATCATTGCAAGTGCCAATAAGAACACCAATGAAGAAGGAGAAGAGTGGCAAAAAGGGCAACTTGATGAAAGCAGGAAATAGAGGAGCAATGTCAGAATATGGGGGCTAGAGAGATTCAATGATTGAGCATTTAGAAGCCTTTGAATTGACAAGGTGATAATCATATAATATCTAATCATAACTAATAATAATAATAAGAAATTAAAAAGGAGAGCTTTTCAATCTCAAAGATTCAAGAGAGAGATAAGAGCAAGAGAGGACAATGAGAGATCAATCAATCTTCAGAAGAACAAGTCTGAGTTATGAGATTGATTGATAGGGTATAATAATAACACACAATTTTATAGTGTTATTCCACTCTAATAATCCTAATAAACCACAACAACATATCTCCATCTTCTATAGACAAACTCTTGCTCTTGGAATGGGAAGCACAACAACAAGATTGTTCATATGATTCACTTTCTCATCCAATTCTTTGAAATTGAGAAATTCTGCACAAAAAAAAGGGAAAAATATGGAAAAATAGAAAAGTACTGTTTTTTTTTAATTTTCTCTACTTTGTTTTTCCCTTTAATTAGATTTTGGACATGAAATTGATAATTAACTTAGGAAAGAAAAAAAAATGGATGGTAAATGAATTGAATTCGGGCTATGACTGTGAATTGTATATGATAACTATAGAATTTACACAAATACACTTGTTTCTATAGCATCTAAATTACTAAAAATTCTAGTATATATTCTCACTCAAATATACAAACTTGACATTATGTTAATTCCCTTCATCCTAAGTATTCATAATCTCCTAATTTCTCCAAATGCCTTCAGATCTCTCTTATAAATTAATCATTTTCTCATCTACTATACTAGATTCCTTTGATTCCATCTTTCTGCTTCATAACTATTAGTTGAAAAATCAGATTATGCAATCCAGCTAAAATTACGAATTCTACTTTGGATCTACTCTACAAATAGTTTAACTTTTTAAGCATTCTGCCATCAACTACCAGACATCAAATTACCTTACCAATACCACGCCTTAATTTAGGCTCTTTCTTCCAAAAAATGTGATTAATTGCAATTCTAAGCCCGGCCTAACATGCTGTATATTCTAACTTCAGACAAGTTACATTTCTACTTAGTTTGTAGCTAAATTTCTACCAGAGCGATCACGAAAAAAACATTGGTCTATATTCTGTCATTATACTTACTATTTCAAGAAAAATTAAGTTTTATTTCAGAAAAAAAAACAAGTTAAAAAAAACAAGTTTATTATTTTTCCCTTACAAACAATTTTAACTAAATAGATAAGTTCAATTCGAAAAAATAGTATCAAACAGAAACAATAGTAGATAAGTAAAATAGGTGACATAACAAGCTGAATTACATCAATTTTATTAGAAATGTTTTCACCCATGCATCTCGTAGTTTTACCTTAGTGAACTTATTTGACATACTACATTATTTCTTAATATGCTCTTCTTTTTGTTTAAGGATAACCACAACGCACGGAAGAAAATACTTTTTATTAGAAATCTACATGGAAATTTCATTTTATTTTCCACTTCGCTGTGTGTAGTAAAATAAAAGAAGCACTAATTGATCTTTACACTTAATCAAATTTGTTAATTAAACATATAGTTGTAAGAACTGCCCGTATAATTCAATCAATCACATTGGAACTCTTTCCATATAACTTGATTAACACATTTCCATCAAAGTGTAATCAAATCTTATAATTTCATTTGAAGCATATACTATGTCTAAGCATGATTTAACTTATTCCTTTGACATTATTTAATATTAACCACTAATTTTCACAAACTATTTGTACAATTAAGTTGCTTTTATAAGTTGAAGACTGAACCTTTGAGTGATTGGTAACTCAACAGTGGTAAGAGCTCCTATCTCTTCGATTTCAGGAATTCTATCTATTCTCATTTTCCCTGGACTCTCTTAGCAAAAAAAAACAAGTTTTATATACCGTTAATAGAAGAAGTGAACCGCAAGTATAAAAACGTCCCCTACAATTGTTGCAATTCAACAACATTGAATGATGAATGCGAAATTTCTGCTTAAAAGTATATATGCAGTTTGGAATTAATGGACTGGGCCCCTTTTGCATTTCATGTTGAGTTGTTGGGTTATTTACTTATTTTATGTACTTGTACTTTCTAAAGGAAGCCCAACGGATAAAATATTGAGCTTCAAGCCTATTAGATTACCCCATTTGTAATTTTTAATTTACCTCTATGATACAAATGGTGGTCGTGGGATCAGATTAAAGGTGATCATCATTAGCTCAACCTGTCGAGAAGTCCGACCCTCAAGCAGCAATAGAAGGGTTTGGATTTTGGACATCTCAAAAATGCACTTTTCAAGCCAAAGTCCAAACCCAGGATGATGAGATCGTTATCATTTTAACGGGTTCGGACAAGACTTTTTATATATAACCACAACCCCATTTTGCATTTTTTTCTCATGGACTWACTCTAGACCAAAGTAATCACTTGTGRTAATTAGACATTTAGACTACCATAYTGTAAATTTGGGTTCAYCTTAGGTTAATTTTTGGTTGGAAGTCTYTTACACCGTCTTAAATTCATTTTACTTCAACTTTCGTTACTTTGAAAAATCGATTTCCAATACAGAAAACATAAAAAACGAAAGTAGTAAATAATTCTCGAATAGAGATTGAGAATTTGGCTCGAAATTTTCACGATTGAACTATCGAGATTTGCCAAGTGTAGAATAACCATTAACCCCGCCCCCCGGTATCTTGTCATCTCATTTACTCATGGAAAAAATCACACACCAGGCTGAAAATGACCTGACAATTCTTGTACTTGTGAAGTTTACATCCAACAACAATAACATTGATTTAGTAGGCTAATGTTAAATTGATTGTCTCCTTGGTAAGCAAATGAGTGTACAAGTTTGGTTATTAGTCAAGATCAAAGTGGAATGCAATTGAATATGTAAGCTTGCAAGGCAAAATCTTATTAATCCATGTATTAAACGGGAAATTATTGGTTCATCTCCGAGATGAACCAATATGCACTTAACTCCTGCCATTTTGGTAATTTTTGTGATTTATTTGTCCTATTTTGTTCACTTACATACATGTGATTACTTAAATAAAGTTTGACTAAATTACAATAATGGCATGAGATGGGTGTTTTTTGGTTCATCTCGGAGATGAACCTGTTAGTGCTCGTATTAAACAAACAGTGGACTATACGTTATGATATCATTAATTCGTCCCTCGCTCATGCTATTATTGCTGAGCAGTTTCCAGGCAGGCTGTTGCAATCAATAAGCCCAACTAAACTTTGTGTGGGACGGAGATTTGCGAGGATAACACGTACGTAAATCTCACATTGAAAAAAAATCAGAGAGATGATAACTAATATATGAGCTTGGTGGCGATTATTTCTCACTTTTCATAATACTATTAATTTTTATAATTGAATCTCATTGAGCTTGTTTATGATCATCTGAGTCTTCTTGTATTTCAAAGACCAAAGATAACAAAAATAGAAATGACTTGCAAAATTTAATTTGATATATTAATTTTCCTCATTGAATGCAATAAATAAGACAAGGGACAAATAGAACGAGGGAAACAGATGAAATTTCTATTCATATTGATTGCTGTGAGGTCTACATAGTAAGGGCTGGTTAACTTCATCGTATTTCAGTTCAATTTCACTGTTTTCAATTAATGRAAACGGACCTTAAGATGTAACCAAGCACCCTACCATACAAGCTATTGTAATTATACAATCGCAAATTTTTTAAACTATTGTAATTATACAATCGTAGGTTTTTTTTAATGTTCATTTTTTGTCTTTTACACGAGTTCAATATGTAGAAGAATGGCAAGTGATCGTTTGAAAATGGTGTAAAAAATAGTATAGATATATATCCGAGACGGATGAGGAAGTATACAAATTAAACTTAACCGCCGACACTCATATACATACTTGTTTGAGTAGTCGTATATATATACTTCATCTCTATTTCTCGTCATTACAGGGTATAGGGTTCCTAATAATTTCTTTCCTCGTCTTTCTTTCCAAAATTTTGTCTAAAGAGTCCTCATTTTTGAAAGTGTAGTGAGATTCGCAGACGAGAATGATGAAATTCAAATTAAAACTTAACCGCCGACACTCATATACATACTTGTTTGGATAGTTATCGGATATAAAATATGTTGATATATTACTATTTTATTTTTGGTTTTGGTGCTAAGAGAGTCACAGGGCGGGGGTGAAACGATCCCAAGAGCTCTGATTTTCTGATCGAAAAGAAATTTTAAACCACTATGAGTTATCCGCTTCGGTCTCTTTGATATATTATATAAGTGGAAAAGAACAAATGTTGATTGATTGCTTGAGAGAAATTTTCATTTATTTGGGCTTTCAGAATTTCCCAACAAGTTCACGGTAAAGTAAAATGTTCCAAACTTGGGGACCATCAACCAAGCATTCATTAGAAATTGCAACATAGGGGCCAATGACTTTTAATCTAAACTCTACGCAGATGATTAATCTTATATAAATGTGAGGATTAAGTTGTATCTCGTAATTAATTAGTGATTCTAAAAAAACAAAAAATGTTCCAATATGTTTAAATACTCAATAGGAGAAGTTAGTTTTTTTTTAATAATTTATATGAATTACATAGATATATACTTCTTAACAATTTTTTTAAAAAATACATACAATACCGAATGGATCTCATAGCTTAATCAAATGATAACTCGATTACTCCCTCTATATAATTTCTCAACATTGCGACATCCCTTCAGTATTTTAGAGAAGAAATTTTAACCTATAAACGATCAAATATCAAATTTCAAACATATCGAACCCTTGCTTAATTGAGCAGTTTTACTTTGAGATGGAATAGATATTTGGCAGTATTTCTTACTCACATAACCTATTCATTCATAATGGCACAAGAATACACTGCATGAAATGACATTAAATTCCCTTGACATATATAAAAACAAATTGAATTACGAGAGAAACAATTTGTCTTCTATTCGAGCTCCCGCAATGATTTTTGACATTGAATTGGTGTAATGCAACAAGTTGAAATTTGATTGAAAAAAAGTTAAATATATAATAGGATCGTTAAAAGGAAAAAATATATTCCCATTTGTAACAAAAAAAAAAATTACTTGTATAGAGCTTCTTGCAAATTTACCAATTTTTAAGATGAATATTATTGAATTAGAGATGGGTTATGTGTAATTGGAATATATTTTATTGAAAGTTGTGAATCGAGTGATATCCAAACGATGAAATTGAAATGCTAATGATAAAAAATAAGATGATTTAGTGTTCTTTCTATTTTTCTCGTCTAAAAAAGTTTTTTTTTTATATTTAAATTTAAGAATATATTTTATTTGATAAAAATAATAAACATATTATGGACTTCAATTACTCAACTTATGGTTTTGGTTGAAAAAGTCTATTATAAATGGTATGTTATCAGGTCGCGTGACATAGAGGTCACGAGTTTATATATCTCCTTTTCTCTAATCTAATTATCCGAGTTGCAGGAAGACATCATTCCGTCAATTAATAATACGAAATAAAGTCTTGGGTAACATGGTTCAATAGTTAATATTCATCGTTGAGATGATTCAGGATAAGGACAATTATTTAATTCATGTTTAAAAAATTCAACGAGGACATATAAACTGGGGTGTTAATCAAATCGGTTCAAATTAGAGCTATTCGAGCAGCACGAGCTTTTGAGTGACGTGACGACGTTTGATCGTATAAGTTCTCGTGACTTTATGATCAATTTTATCAAAGCCCCTATATCATAACCTAAAATAAAATGGACATTATGGAAGTGTTTTAATATATTAAAACATCATTCGTATAATTAATGTGCAAAACGGAATATATTATTTGAATATATAAATATTATTTGTTACACATAAAATAACGTTGACGAAAGTACAAATAATTGTTATTGTCCACTACAATAATATGTACTTGTACTACAAAATAATGCCACTTTCAATTAAATCATTGACTTCTTTGAAAAAAAAAATAAAAATGAACGACTGTTGTTGGACTATAAGCAGGCCCGTTTAATGGTCTGATGAAACTATTTCTCAGCAGGCTATTGTAATCTAATAATGAAGACAAGGCCAATTTCAATAGTATATACAGACTACAGTTATGGATTACTATGACAAAATTTTAACCCCTTAGTTTTAAAGACAGCATAGCGTTGCATTAAAAATCGAAAATTTTCCAAAACTAACGTAATTATGCTCTTTTTCTTGCCGAGAAAACTAATATTATAATTGTTGAAGAAGCAAACTACCTAACTAAGAACATTTTTTTTTGTTGACCATACCTTAAAATGGTTTTAGGGTTGACTGTTACTGGTTTTTGGCAATTAAAAAGTCACGTGCGGGTCACGTGGTTGGTATTCAACTGGTTTGAAAGTCTTATATACAAATTTGGATTATTGACCTTGCGATTAAGAATAATTTATATAATTTAGGAGATCAGTTGTAGTAAGCCGAACTTAAACTTTTCATGTTGGTCTTCCAAATATGAATATACAATGTGAAAATAGACTAAAATGAATATACATGTGTTGGAAATAAATAAATTGTACGTTTGTACCATACAGTATAACCACAGTGACCAGTATTGCTCCTGATGCAAACTCGATCACACTTTTTTAAATGCTTTTTTTTCTTCGAAATGGACTAGAATTCAACATTTCAGAGTTCAAAGTTTGATATAAGAGTCTTCATCATTAGGTTTAAATAAGAACAAACTTTTATTTTTTCAACATACAACACAAATTCAGAAAATAACGATAGAATTATAATGAAAAATAAAGTTTAAGCGTTAAGACTTCAAATAAGATATAAGAGATAAAAAAGGGTAGTAACAGTAACACACCAAATATGCACCGATATCACTACAATTGGATTTACAAATGACTACAAATAGGTAATCAAGAAATATATTGAATAATTACAGTCAGAATGATAAAATACATGAACGACGATAACAAAGTACAATAATTATGGTTAATAATCGAATCTCTATTTATATATTGAAACGTATATACGAGTTAAATCAAAATACATATATTTGCAATAACAATTGCTTAGATTAGTTCCAAGTTCCATTACTGATTATCACATCATTTAGGATTAAGGGTAGTGGTATTCAAATCTCTTCTGCGTTATAAGTGTCTAGGCAAAACTAATAAATAATAACCGATTAAAACGTATTAACTTCTTTGCGCTAACATAAATATATCAAACAGTTCACAGGGCTGATGGGCTATACATATATTTGGGCACGTTACAATTGTAAATTTTATTATTGTCCCACGGGACCATAGGTCTCATCATGTCATGGCAAATGGTCACGGGCAAATAGTATAAATTTAACATGTCGAAAAGTCAATAATGTTCATTATACTCACAATGTAAAATGTTCATATTAATGGAAACTATCAAGAACAACAAAATTTGTATTTTCGGAAATGAAATTCATTTAGCTTTTTTCGAAAATGAACACTTCTCGTTTTCCGAATATAAAAATATGTGATCGGGGAGCCATAATAGAACCTATTGCAAAAAAGACACTTAATTCTCATCAGTATTGGCAAGGCAGCAATCTACATGCGCCAGGTTAGAGGCTTTACGGGAGCTGTAGTCCGATGACTGTAGAGATCTGCCGGCGTTGGGGTCGGCGATGACGGAGAAGGCTTCTTGGGAGAGATCAAAGCCGTTAGCCGAGCAGCCAGGGCAAAGATCCACAACTTTGACCGTAACGCTACCGCCGCGACAATTGGCCCCGGTGCAGGTGARTTTGTACATGCTACCACACGCTGCCTTGTTTTGGAAGATGTCCGAGCTCGCGGCTGCGATCATTGTCCCTTCGTCTGTGTAGCCATAGCATGAAGATGCTGCATTCATGCTCATAACATACATATCAAAATTGCAACGTTAGTTATTTTGGGTAGTAATAATAGGACGGAATGTAACTATGTACTCGTATAAGAGAATTGAATTGAAGGAATTTGCTTCATAAAGTACCATTTTGTAAATAATGACTTGTTCTCAACACGTTTCAGTTAAAGAGAAAAGCTAACAAGCGCCCCTACATCTAATAAAGGAGCTTACTCTCTTAAAGCYAAGATATTAAATTGAAAAAAAACATTAATTACTCTGATTTACAGTAGAGGTGGTCAAAAGCAACACGACACGAAATGGACACGTTATTAACGGGTTTGAGTTGAGGATCTTGACTCGTTTATGTAAACGGGTTGACACGACACGTTTATTGAACGGGTCGGGTTAGGGTTGAGAATTTCGACCCGTTTCAATAAATGGGTTGACACGACACGATTGCATCTAGTTATATACATTAGTATGTAAAAAAAGTGACACGCTAACTCGTCACAAAATTGACCCGTTATTAGCGGGTTTGGGTCGAGGGCATCAACCCGTTTAAGTTAAAAGGGTTGACATGACACGTTTATTAAATGGGTCGGGTTAGGGTTGAAGAGATCCAACTCGTTTATGTGAGTGACACGACACGTTACCGACCTCTAATTTACGGTGATTTTGACATGCATCTCAACATTTCTACGTACTGTCTACTGCCAATTTAAGAAATGTATTCGATGCTTAACMAARGCAGAGGGACGCTTATTAACAATATCGTTAATAAAGAAAATTATTGTAATATTAGCTTGGCAAAGGCCGATTTTACTTTGGATAATACCATCTGCGAAATAACAAGATTGTGCAAATCCCGTGTCTTGTAATAGGAAGTTTCATTACAAGACATGGGATCTTAGCAGCCTCTCACCTTTCCTACAAATGTAACAATATTAATTTTTTCCTTTTTTTTTGGTAATTTCACTTTAATTTTCGATGTGAGATTTATGAACGCAAAATCGAACATTAATTACGAGATTGTACGACTAAGTACTTAAATTACTTGGATGAATAGTTAGTTACTTACGGGTATACGTGGTGTAGTTGTAGCAGTTCAGCAATGCCATATGAACGAAGGCAAAACATGTAAGAGTTGCAACAAGAGATAACACGCATTTGTGAAGCCATATTTAATAACTTAGGGTTACTAGAAATTGAGAAAAATTAGAGAAATATTAAGTTTCAGTGAGATTTGAAGCTTTTTGGTATGAAACATATAGCTAAAATGAGTCCTGTATTTATAGCAAATTAATGATAAGAAATACAGTGTAATAGTAATAAGTGATGAAGCATGGTCCTAAATTGGTTTTCAATGTTCCAAATTTTGTGTGACTAATATTGTTAGCATGGAAAATTAGTTGATAAATTCTAAAATTTGAAAAATCAAAGTCTTCTAGATTTGATTGCCCCTAATTCAATTCATGGATTCGACTGAAATTATAACTTCTCTGAATATTATTAGGGCTTTTTCGTTTTCAACTTATTTGTGCGCTATTTATTTGAACTTAGATTATCTTAATTTATCTGAACTTATTTTATTAGAAGAAAAGAGTATATACTTTCAAGTTATTAGTAGGATTCAGCACAACCGGACCCGCTCAATTTTCGTGGAATCGGAACCGGATATCGACTGATTCCTAGCATTGAACTGGAACTGATTGAATCGGTTCATTTTTGGGAATCGGAATCGAAAATTTAAGTAATATTGATTACGATATTGCTACAGGAGCCCGGAGCGACAATACATTTCCTAAAATGGTATAAATTTTGGAATGGATGCCAAAAATCACGTGTCATTCGGTGTATTAAGTTTGTATATTCATTTAATATTTTTACTTTGAGTTTATCTAACACTCTGGGGCGCTCTATTAGTTTTGTCCTATTAATTAATTACCAAAATAATAAGCAACCTTTAATGTGGTTAGATATAATAATAGCTGTAACTATTAATAAGAAATAAGTTTTGACATTTTTTCTTCATTGTGTAATCAAATTAGTTGTGATTTTAATATCTTGTTATTCGGATGAATGTGCGTGTTTCATGTTCAACACTTTAGGCCTTTCTCGTCAACTTATATAATAGTAGCATAGTGTTCATATATGTCAAATTCAGTTAGTGTAATAAGATCTCAGTGCCAAGCAATGAAGTTTAGTTCAGTAAAAAATAAGTTTAATCCTTAAGAATTTGAGAATTTGGGTAACATTTCAGTAAAAATAAGTTCATCATTTAATAAAAAAAAGTTCAGTTCAGTATCAATAAGTTCAGTTCAGCAAAATTCAGTTGATGATAACAAGGCTTTAGTATGGTGAAATTGAAATTAGGCATGTTCTCATTTCCAAACTTATTTAGATATGTTTCAGTAAAAATAAATTTAGTTCAGCAAAATTCAGTTGGCACAGAACATGATCTTACTCTAGTTTACTTAACATTTTAATTGAAATTCAAAAAGCAATACCACCTATTAGTATATTATGCATTGAACTCAACTAGCGATTCTTAATGTTAACCAATTGACAATCAGTCATAATTTTTTATTTAATAAATTTTGTTATTCAATTATTTTTTTTGTTGATTGATTGACATTATTTATTTGGTCAATTCAATTTGATTGTCATATTTGATGTGTATTTTTTAACTTGTTTAGTATGACAAATAGAAAAAATAAAAGGGTTTTTCAAAGTTTATCTTACATTTTTATTAAAATAATTAAGGAATTTAAGTAATTTTATTGGACACCATTATCTCCTATCCTTTATATAATGGAGATTTTATTGCAAATTTTATAATATATAAAATGTTTTTAAAAAGTATTTGTTATAATAAGTACTAATGTACTATATGATTAAACAAAATTTCACGTGCTTATTTTTTCTTCGCGAATAAAATTGTATGTAATAAGTTACTATGTATTATATGAATTAATCAAAATTTCACGTGATTATATTTTTCTTTCACGAATAAAAATAACAACGATGGTATTTATTTTCAATTAGGTATTGTACTTAATTTGAATATTCTGTCTTGAACTAGAACAATTTGTTATTGTCTTATATTAATTTCCCTATTAAATAGGGAATAAAAAAGTAAGAATGAATCATAGTATATGCTTGATAAGATTTTTTTTTCAATAATTTATCTATGTTATACTGTATAAGTAATAATATTTTAAAATTTAGTGGTATGCATAATTTGATGAGGTAAAAGTCAAGCGCAAGGTGCCTAAATTAAAAGATACACGGTGTGTTTCGTATTTAAAAATTATTCTTCATAGTTGTTGTCTTAGTTGATGATCATATCATTGTAGTCTTACATATTTCAGAGTGATAAATAATACAGTATTACTCCAAATGTTTTTTTCATGCAGACATGAGTATAACATTATTTTCTTTATGCTAGGAGAGTCAAAAATGTGCGGAGAGATCGATCATAGTATCGTTAATTGCACACCTCTTTGTTAGGGTATATTTCTGTGAGAGTACAATTTTCAATGTTCTCCTAGTTCTTTTCACTTGAAAGTGTGTCTTAACAACGTTTTCTTACCATTGTAAAAGTCAAGATAAGCTGCCTAAATAAAAAGAACACCGAGACTACTTTTGTGTTTAAAAAATTAATCTTCTACATACTTGTTGTCTTAGTTGATCTTACCACTGTAATCTTACATTATTTCAGAAGTAAACGAATATACATCATGTTTAATTAATGCTAAGGGGTTATAAGAGTGGTATGAGATCGATCGCAAGATCTCCTAATAAAATCGTGAGGAAAACTTTAACCACTTAAACACTATTTAGGACAAAGCCACAAAGGTATACAACCTTGACCGTTACACTACCACCTATAAAATTGGCTCTTGGTAACCATAGCATGTTGATGTTGCTCGATCACACATTAATTACACCAATCAAAACATATACGATCAGTAATTAGAAAGAATACATGCATATATGTAAWTTTTTCTCAATAGACAAGCTACAATTCCTTGTACCTTACTATTGAAGATGCTTTAATTGATTAAAAGAGTTGGCATCTGTATATTAAAGAGCTTGAGCAATCGATTTTCATTTATTAGAAAGACAATGTCATATGATTGAAGTCATGCTGAAGCTTTAATTTRAGAAGAAAAGATGACAATTTGTATCATCTTTCAATATTCTGGTAAAATATTGTATGATTATTTAGCTTGGTAATAAATTGTTAAATCAACATTTAAACACTTCAAATAAACATTTAACGTAGCAATATATACTATAATCGTATTTCATTTTCCAATCATACACGTTCAAAATCTTAACATCCATAAAGATCATGTCACAACCTTATCGGAACACAAATATAAAGAGTAAAACCCTAATTTATTCACCTTTTTTCTTCTTATTATTATTGTTATAAACAAAAGTAAATTTTAATACTTCGTWATAAAAATTAATGTCTTACTCTCCCACAAAATAAGAGAAAACATGTTTTATAAACAAACCAAAGACATTATCCGCGAAAATAAATTGAACAAAACAAATCCCCGACCCCCGTATCCAACTACTTTGTAGCCTTACCCTTGTCTTGTGCCCATAGTTTCTACTACTCCGAGTTTCCGATGTTTCCCACCATTTTTAAACAACATGAACTACTATGGGCTATCATGGCCCACATACCATCACTCAAATTATTTATTTATTTATTTTTAAAAAAAAGAACCAAAAAATATCTCATCCTTAATTTATTTATTTATTTTTGAAAGCATATCTCATCCTTAATTTATTTTCACACCTAAATATAAAAGGAATATCTCTTATTTTGTTCCTCTTATATTCTTCTTCATAATCGGATCTTTGTCCCCTCTCTAATTACATCAAACCAACTCAAATTCCCCCAAAAAACTCAAATCAAAAACCCCAAATTTCCAGATTTTCCATTAAAATCGAAGTGAATGCCGAGAACTAATCACACCCATCAAAATGCCGTCACRGGCGATTTCCGGCAATCTAATTCGCCGGAAACACCAACTAAATCAAACCCTAAATTCTTATCCCTCGTTTTACAAGCTCTAATCATGGCTTTCGTAATCTCTCTCTTCTTCATCTTCATCGGAGTTGCCGCCATCATCTTCTTGCACCTCTGCATCGCCGGCGGAGCCCTCCGCCACCGCCGAAACCAACGACGACCCGTTTCCAGAAACCCGAATTCGTCATCTGGGTGCTCGTCGATTTGCTCAACAACACTCCCGAAAACGAGGCTCAAAAAGGGCGGTGTGAAGTTTGCGCAATTGTTTGGATATTAATGGAGGATGAATTTGTCGGTGTATGCCCAGGTGTAAAGCATGTTTCCACTTGAAATTGTGTTGATAAGGATGAAGCACGTTTGGCCCCGGTTTGTGGGAGCCCGTTAGATGTCGATCATGATGTCAATCAAGAGGTGCCTTTGACTGGGCAGCATTTGTGGGCTGGTGCTTGCGGTAGTAAGTTGCATATACTAAGTTATGTTATGAATTGGGGTTCTTTTTTTTCTTCAAGTTATTTGATTCCATTTTATGGAAACTTTGCATTTCTGTGTTGGGAATCTTGTAAATTAGGTTTTTTTAATGAGTTTGACATGAAATAGTGTTGTTGTATGAGTATTAATAGTGTTATATCATTAGTTTTTAGATCTTAGTCTATATTTTTGAATATGAAATAATTCCGCTTATTTTTTGATTGTTTTTTTTACTGGAAAATTGTTGTGTTTTGAATTGAATTTGAGTAATCTATATGTTTATTATGCTACATGGTGGTTTGTAACTGTGAAGTACTATATCAAATGTTTAGTCCATAATTACATATTGTTGAACTCGTTATTTAAAGTACATCTTTATGACATTGATTAGTAATATAATGTGAAGGGGTTAATTTTGAAATGACAACATGAACTTATATGTGTTTAAGACAATGATATATCGAGTATAGTGTTTCAGTTGTTGCTTGTTCAGTAGTTCTGCTGTAACTGAGATGGTATTAATGTGGCAATATGTTGAATTGGTCATGTCACTCCTCATGTGTTAGATAATTGAGGGTTGATAGATTTATCAATGGTGGGGCTATTACAGCGTTTCGGTTTTAAGATAGTTGGCTTGACTTCTATGTTATACGCCGGTACATGGACAAAAATTGAATGCTGCATTTTGGCATTTACTCCGTGTATAGATTATATGTGCTTCTTATTTGTAGAGACGTGAAGACACATTGTTGCTAATTGGAAACTCGCAAAGTGTAGGAACAATGTGAATTGCAGAATGATATAAGAATTATACTGGTTTCTTAGGAAAGACTCTAATTATCCACATGGTAGTTACTATTTCTACTCTGAATAGTTTTAACGTCTATTGCTTGACGGTTGCAATTTTTAGTTCTTGCTGTCGAGACTAGGTGGGTCCATGTTGGTTGAGAGATATGGGGATAGCAACATAACACTTGAATTGATGTGTAAATGTTTTTGGAAGTGCAAGCTGATTCATTGATGGAGTTGCCTTTTGCTAGTACAGCTTTACACTCCGAAACACTTGTTTGATTCCTCTGATTCGATGTAGAGTAGTGTTTATCCTTAGACGTATAGAGGTCGGTGTTGTGTATTTGAACATTGTTGAAGTTGCACCTTTCCTAAATAGGATGAACGATTGTGTAACATTAGTTAATGAGGCAGGAATTCAAGAAAGTTATCCGTGGTCCGATTTCATGGATGTTTGCTGAGGTTCGCTCTCTTAGGACATTCTAGTAGTCTGTATACGCGTTGTTATTGCTATCATCTCTTGTTTCAGGTTTACAACATTTTGTTGGAGTTAACCACTTATCGTGCAACGACAAGAAATTAAAGCCAAGATAGGTATACAGCATTTGGAAGGGCTAGTACATGGAACACTTGCATATTATTGGATTTGTGCTAGTTTATATTACATGGACTTTAACTCAGTTTTTTTGAAGTGTGGACTATTTGTGTTGTCTTGTTTGACATACATTCTTTGCCTGCAGCTCCCTTGTACTAGCCAGGTGTTGATGTTCCTCCATTGAATGTTGATCTTGAGGTGCGTTTTAGATTTAAGGTTAATTAATGGCAGAAGAAATTCAAGGAAGAATGTGCCTTCTTGGCAATGACTCAATGAGGTATCGCCCAAAGAATTTAACATGGGATATTTTCATGTAATATGGACAAATAGTCCTTATTCATTCTTTGAAGATATCAACCTAAATATAAATGGGCATTTGAATTTCTTGTCCTTTTTTAAAAACGGTGTGTATTATAGGACACCAATTTACGTGTGATTTTGTACAGGTTCCAGATTTTTGAAGGCCACCATGAATCCATGATGTCGCAATTCACTGCAGATAGGAATCCTCCTATCATATACTACTTTATTACCAGTAGATTTGGTTAGTTTTTTTATGTCTACGGTTCTACAGTTTAGGAAGTCTCTGCTCAGGCAGATGTTGATTTGTAAGCCGAAAGTCACTCTAACATGATGAATTTAGCGTCTAGGCTCGTGCGATGCTTGGTGGATGGTTGCCTGTGAGATGACGCCTTTTTTTTATGGATCGATATACCCTAATTGATACCTCTGCCTGTCTGAACTTATTTGAGACTGCCCTCTTTTGTGCTTCTGTGTTTGGCCATGTATCTTGCAGCACAGGTAAGACCATGAAGTGAGACACATTTTGCGTTTTCAAATACTCATGTAGTGTAGCCGGTGTTTACCTAATTGCCATCTAGTGTCGCCTTTCGAAACGGCAGTTCGCCAGAACAGCCCAAAAACAACCACAGTTGAGCAAAATTAGTAACACTGGTAGTGAAGATTGGTGCATGTGTGGTGTAGACTGGTTATGACAATTTGTGTTGGAAACACTGAGATAGATTTGGGTTGCAGAATGTTTGGATGAGAATCTAGGAAGATTTGTGGAAGAAGTGAAGAACATACCAAAAGGATGCTGACATTGCTGAGATCGTCGAAGGAAGGAAAATTGTACTACTCCCCTCCGTTTTTTATACTTTGCAACAAAGTGGAATATTTGGAGAGATAAAAAATTCATTTGTATGCAAGTATAGACCGGAGAATACTATTTTTTGCTTCACGCTTCACCTCATGTACTGTGTCTTTATTTTGAAAATTTAAACCGTTCGAATAGATGAAAAGCACTAATATGATGTGAATACATTTAAAAAAAATTCTTACATTCTTACTCACAACTTTACAATTTCACCACTTTCAACCTAAGAAGATGAATCAACTAAATAAAACAGGAGGGAGTATTTGCTAAACGAAACGTGTAGAATGTTTAATTATGACATTATAATATATAAAAAATTATATATTCTTGTACGGAGTAGTCTTATTGAGACCGATCAAAATAGATGTTACAAAGACAAATTTTGACTTATCATGTTAAGAAGTTAAAAAATCTCTCATGTTTGAATAATGGTCAAGATTTCTAAATGTTACTTCCTCTGTTCAACAATATAGTTTTACACTACGAATCACCGACTCTTAAGACAATTAGGGGAGAAAGAATAAAGAGGGGCCCATGAAGAAAAGAGATAGAGAGAGTATTTTGCCAAAAAAGATTGTAGCAAGTAATTAAAAATCCTTATTAGGAAATCTAACGAGTAATTGAAACGAGGTGTACTGTGCTAACAATTTGCTAACTAAAATTTTCCCAAAAAAATGTTTTAACTCAGCAAGCTATTATCCTAATCAATGACTTGTGATTACCTCTTACCCTCAGTCCTTTTTATTTGTTACATTGGACTTTTGACACTATTAATTGGTTAAACTTTGAACTTGCTTTAATTTTTATAACATTATACATTAAAACATAGCTATGTGTGATCTGTTTGATTCCGTCTCGATGTATAACTTTTAAGAAATATATTTTTTAACATTTACAACTCAAGATATTCGTAATTTGAATAATCGTGTCTCGAAAACTGTGAAAAAAAATAAATGTATGGCAGAATAAAAAGAGATAGAGGGAATATAAAATAACGAATTCAAAGATTTAAAGATATTAAAGATGACATGACTGAACAACTTAAATGACAATCTCACCAGATATATTTTTCATTCAGTGTTTGACTTCGTGTTCACTCAGAAGGGCACATTCTCTCACACTTTATATACCCTGATATTGTTCATTATTAAACTTTTAACCATATGTAATAAATCAATCATATTTGTTAAACAAGGATTGACTTGTAGTAAAGACTTAAACCGTCAAAAATTCAAAATGGTGTCAACCCTTAATACAAATTATAGACCATATCTGATGTTGCATGTAAAATCTACTGGCCTCACGTGTCCACTCACTATAGGGTCAAACGATTCTAGGTGGCAACGCCCCCGATGTTAAAATTAACAGATCGACGAATCAGATATCCGTAACGCAAAGCTGTAGTATGATGAACAACGGTGTAAGATGGTGACAAGTGTCAACAGTCTAGCCCAAGGATTAAGGTAAAAATGCCCTATAAATACCCTGCAAAAAGCTATTCAAAAACAAGCCTCTCTCCTATTCTCACCAACAACTCATAAATTGAGAGCTCGTGGTCCACTTTTATTGCTTTGCGTTAGGCACATTTACATCCCTTTAAAATTCGTCTTTACTTAAGCACGGAGGGAGATAATCCGATAAGGGATTATTCTCCTTTGTGCAGGTGCCAGGCTACTAGGAAGTGCTAGGAGCAAGGACTGCCAGGACATCGTCTAGCGCCAGGACGCACCTTTGCCAGGAGAAAGAAAGTGCCAGGACTCGCCTTAACTTGGCCAGGAGGAAAGCAAGCGTTAAGGTTCGTACCTTTGTCCAAGGAAGGTCAGCTCTCCCGAGGTAGCATTGACGGGAAGCCTCCACCCCTCTCTCAACCCAGAAGCTAGGGAAATATTGTAGRCAGGCCACGTTTTACTTGCTACAACAATATCTATTCGGGTTCACAAATATAAAGTTTTTGAGTATTATATTTTGCAATAGAATCTCAAATAAATTATGAAAAGTTTAGATAAATAAGAATTAAATAGAACCTCACTACCTTTCAAAAAAATAAAAAAATAAAAAAAATAGAACCTCACTAAATGGAGCATCATTACAATTTATTAGGGTCTATTCTATTTGCCTTATTTTTATTTATCTGAAATTCTTTTTTTCCAACTAAACCTATCTTATTTCTTCTAGGATATTTTGCGAAGAAAGACTTTTTAAAATATTTTTTTTTGTGAGAAAATACCTTTTAAAAAAAATTATGTGAAAAGAGACCTAAAAATGCGAGGGACCTTTCCCCCATTTTTCGACGTTAAACCACCTCCATTCACCTAATTACACACTTTCTCCAATTTACACTCCTCATTCACCACCAAAGTCCAACTCTCAAGACCCAACACTCCCAACCAAACCCTCACCACCACCAAGACCCAACCCTACCCACCCGCACTTGCCACCACCGAGCCCCAAACCCAACGGCACCCCCAACCTTCCTCCACCTTCGCACCTCCCTCAATAAACCCACCACCGCGCCAACCTTCGAACCTAGCAACAGACCACCGCACTCGGCCACCACCGCACCAACTACCCTAAACCAAACCCTCGCCCCCGACATATAGTAAATTTAGGTTAGGGTTAGGGTTTGAGGCGTTTCAAGGCAACTTGCAATAGAGGAGAGAGAAAGGGTTAATGTACCACTACTCGAAAAATGGATGGTTCGAGGCTGGCATTGGTGCGACAACGAGGGGAATATGGTGGTGTGGCGACGGTGGGGGGTTGGTGGTGAGTGGTGCAGCGATTGATTGATGGTGTGATGTACAACGATTAAGCAGTTTTGCGAGGAGTTAATGGCGGTAGAGGGGTTAATGTGAGGGAGGAGTAAGGAGTTTTGGTTAATAGTGAGTGGTGGTGTGAGGAAGTTGAGCTATATATTAAAGGGGTGCAAATTGAAGTAAGGAGTGTAATTAGGTGAATGGAGCCTATGGATCGGAGGTAGGTCAAAGCCGGAAATGGCCGAACAACGTCGAATAATGGGGGTAAGGCCCCTCCTCGCAAATAATTTTTATTTTAAGGTCTCTTTTCACATAAATTTTTTAAAGGTTTTTCTCACAAAAAAATATTTTAAAAGGTCTTTCTTCGCAAATATGTCTTTCTTCTAAAATTGTTTTGTGAGAGAGAAAAATAATAAGACCTTGTTTCTTTTGACTTATTTTCATGGTACATAAGTTCAGTTCAGTTCAGTTACCTAACATTCTTCTCTCATAAAATATTTAAATCAATTGAGTTAAGTTCAATTCAGTTTAATTTAGTTAAGTTAAGTTCAGTTCATTTAAGTTAAGTTCAGATCGGTTCAGCTTCAGTTCAGTTCAAAGAAACTGAGCCTAAGTGTGTTCTTTCAACTTAACTTTCTTATTTTTTTCTTATTTTTTCCGGATAATAAGTAACAAATAATTAAGTTGAATAAAACATTCCCGTAACATAAAATCTCTTAGTTTCTACATTTTTTTTCCTACCAAACACAATTATATATCCATGATCAATGTTAATTACCGGAGACTGTGTCAAAGAAATGTACGGTAACTTGGTATATCTAGTAGATATATTAACTTTGTATATCCGAAGATATTGTTGTCATTTCTAATAAGTTTGAGCTCACTTTTAAGTGTATATAGGTTATTTTATTAAATTCGATTTGTTTTCCTATTTACATTTATGCCATTGAATATACAAAATTAGTACATCTAGTAGCTATACTAGTAATTTTTCCTCTTAGAGCCTGTTTGGTTTAATATTAGTAAAGGAACGGACGAAAAAGGAAAAGAAGAGAAAAGAAAGGAAAAGAAAGGAAAGGAAAGGAAGATAAAGTAAGCTTATTTTTCTATATTTGGTTCAAATAGAGGAAGTAAAAGGAATCCAGTTTATTTTCCCATGTTTGATTAGATATTAATAAAGGAAGGAAAGGGGAGAATAAAAATTAAGTTTATTTTTTCTTTCCTCCTAAATTCCCCCAATTTTGGAAGGAAAAAAATGAAAGAAATTGTAAAGAAACTTTCATTTTGTGATGAAAAGTGTTATATTTACTTTCATTTTCCTTCCTTATTTTCTAACCAAATGATGAAAAGTGTTATATTTACTTTCACTTTCCTTCCTTTCTCACTATTTCCTCTCTACCAAACAGACTCTTAAACCCTTACTGTTTTATTTAAATGAAGTACTAGGATGGTTGGTATTTTCCATTTTGTGATCTGCAAATGATTTTTACATTCCTCTATCTCACATGAACAATAGACACGGCTACTATTCATGTGAAAGGAAGACGAGTGCGGATAACGTTTGGGTGGACTGTGACCACTGCACCCCGTCTAGTCAGGTAGACAACTAAACCATATTCTACAGCACTATATTTTTCGACACTTTCATTCTTTCAATTCAACGGAAGTATTACTAGTAGTAGGCGCCTCGTAATTGCCTCACATCAACTTCCTTCCACTACCAAAAAAAGAATCGTCGCTTTATAAAACAGATAACGACCTTCTTCCTTTTATTTCTTCATCCCATTATATTCTNTTGTTACACTTACAAAATCACGAACTCTTAGACAAATTTTAGGGGAAGAAAGAATAAAGAGGGCCCATGAAAGAAGAAAGATAGAGAGAGTATTTTGCCCCAAAAAAAGTGTAGCAAGTAATTTAAAAACTTCCTTAAGTAGGAAATATAACGAGTAATTTGAAACGGAGGGTGTATGTGCTAACAATTTGTAACTAAAATTTCCCAAAAAAATGTTTTAACTCAGCAAGCTATTAGTCCTAATCAATGACCTGTGATTACCTACTTACTCCCTCAATCCTTTTTTATTTGTTACATTTGGACTTTTGACACTATTCATTTGTAAATTTTGACTTGCTTTAATTTTGTACATGTACATTAAAACATAGCTATGTGTGATCTTGTTTGATTCGTCTCGATGTATACTTTTTAGAAATATATTTTTTTAACATTTACAACTCAAGATATTGTAATTTGAAATCGTGTCTCGAAAACTGTGAAAAAAATAATAAATGTAGCAAATAAAAAGAGACAGAAAGAATATAACTTAACGAATTCAAGATTTTAAGATATTAAAGATGACATGACTTGACAACTTAAATGACAATCTCACCCGTATATTTTCATTAGTTGTTTGACTTCGTTTTCACTCAAAGGCACATTCTCTCACACTATATATACCTGATGATTGTTCATTATTAAACTTTTAGCCATATTTAATAAAAATCAATCATATTTGATTAAACAAGATTGACTTGTAGTAAGACTTAAACCCGTCAAAAATTCAAAATGTGTTCAACCTTAAATACAAATATTAGACCATATCTATTCGGGTTCACAAATATCAAGTTTTTGAGTATTTTCTTTTGCAATAGAATCTCAAATAAAATAAGAAAAGTTTAGATAAATTAGAATTAAATAGAACCTCACTACCTTTCCAAAAAAAAATAAAAAATAAATAGAAGCTCACTAAATGGAGCATCATTACAATTTATTAGGGTCTATTCTGTTTGCCTTATTTTTATTTATTTGAAATTGTTTTTTTCCAACCGAACCTATCTTATTTCTTTTAGGATATTTTGCGAAGAAAGACCTTTTAAAATATATTTTTTTGTGAGAAAAGACCTTTTAAAAAAATTATGTGAAAAGAGACCTTAAAATAAAAAAAAATTGCGAGGAGGGACCTTACCCCCATTTTCCGACGTTGACCCACCTCCATTCACCTAATTACACACTTTCTCCAATTTGCACTCCTCATTCACCACCAAAGCCCAACTCTCAAGACCTAACACTCTCAACCAAACCCTCACCACCACCAAGACCCAACCCAACCCACCCGCACTTGCCACCACCGAGCCCCAAACCCAACTGCACCCCCAACCTTCCTTCACCTTCGCACCTCCCTCAATAAACCCACCACCGCGCCAACCTTCGAACCTAGCAACGGACCACCGCACTCGGCCACCACCGCACCAACTACCCTAAACCAAACCCTCGCCCCCGACATATAGTAAAGTTAGGTTAGGGTTAGGGTTTGAGGCGTTTCAAGGCAACTTGCAATAGAGGAGAGAGAAAGGGTTAAGGTACCACTACTCGAAAAATGGATGGTTCAAGGCTGGCATTGGTGCGGCAGCGAGGGGAATATGGTGGTGTGGCGACGGTGGGGGGATGGTGGTGAGTGGTGCGGCGATTGATTGATGGTGTGATGTACAACGATTAAGCAGTTTTGCGAGGAGTTAATGGCGGTAGAGGGGTTAATGTGAGGGAGGAGTAAGGAGTTTTGGTTAATAGTGAGTGGTGGTGTGAGGAAGTTGAGCTATATATTAAAGGGGTGCAAATTGAAGTAAGGAGTGTAATTAGGTGAATGGAGCCTATG